>CP139507.1:311477927-311707927 GCA_021014915.2 Artemisia tridentata subsp. tridentata
AGCTAGATTTTCTGCTCCTTTCTTATCTTTGATTTCAATATCGAATTCTTGGAGTAGCAAAATCCATCGGATAAGACGCGGTTTGGCATCTTGTTTGGCAAACAGATATTTCAACGCCGAATGATCAGTGAACACGATTGTTTTCGAAAGCACAAGATAAGATCTGAATTTATCGAAAGCGAAAACAACGGCTAACAATTCTTTCTCCGTAACCGTGTAGTTCTGTTGAGCGTTGTTGAGTGTTTTGCTCGCAAAATATATAGGACGAAAATGTTTCTCTTCTCGTTGTCCTAATACAGCTCCAACTGCA
This sequence comes from Artemisia tridentata subsp. tridentata, assembly GCA_021014915.2. Lineage (NCBI taxonomy): Eukaryota > Viridiplantae > Streptophyta > Magnoliopsida > Asterales > Asteraceae > Artemisia > Artemisia tridentata. The sequence continues at coordinate 311,478,238 of CP139507.1, forward strand.
AAATCGCTTGCATCGCACATAAGCTCGAATGGTAGTGACCAATCAGGGGAAACCATGATGGGTGCACTAGTCAGTTGTGTTTTCAATGTTTCGAATGCTTTCATGCAATCTGCATTAAAGTCGAAAACAAAATCTTTTTCAAGAAGTTTCGTCATTGGACGAGATATTTTGGAAAAATCCTTAATAAAACGACGGTAAAAACCTGCATGTCCTAGAAAACTTCTAACGGCTTTAACGTTAGTTGGGGGTGGTAATTTGATTATGACATCGATCGTCGCTTTGTCAACCTCCATTCCTGCGCTGGAAATTTTGTCTCCTAACACAATTCCTTCAGTTACTATGAAATGACATTTCTCCCAGTTGAGAACAAGATGTGCAGCTTTGCATCTTTCAAGCATTTTATCGAGATTAGAAAGACAAGCTTCAAATGAGCTTCCAAAAACTGAAAATTCATCCATGAAAACTTCCATAGACGTTTCAAGCATGTCTTGGAATATAGCAATCATACATCTTTGAAAAGTTGCGGGAGCATTACATAATCCAAAAGGCATACGCCGGTTAGCGTAAGTTCCATAGGGACATGTGAATGTAGTCTTTTCTTGATCAACCGGATCAATAGGAATTTGAAAATATCCTGAAAAACCATCAAGAAAACAAAAGTATTTGTTCCCTGCTAATCTCTCAAGCATTTGATCCATGAAAGGCAAAGGAAAATGATCCTTTCTGGTGGCTTTGTTCAATTTTCTGTAATCAATACATACTCGCCATCCTGTGACAGTTCTAGTAGGAACTAATTCATTCCGTTCGTTGGTCACAACAGTCATTCCTCCTTTTTTTGGAACACAGTGAACAGGACTCACCCAAGGACTATCCTCGATGGGGTAAATAATACCGGCATCAAGAAGTTTGATGATTTCTTTTTTAACAACTTCTTTCATGTTGGGGTTGAGTCGACGTTGTCTTTCTACAACTGGTTTGGCATCTTCTTTGAAATTCATTTTGTGCTTGTAAAAATCAGGACTGATTCCTAGGATATCAGAAGTTTTCCATGCAAAAGCTTCTTTATGCTTCTCCTTCTTTGGGTTGGTCCATTGGTTGATCATCGCATTCTGAAGACGGGTGATTACAACCATCTCGCATTTCTTTCATCTCTCCTTTAAGATCTTTGTATTGCGAATCAATTCTGGAAACTAAGGTTTCCATTTTCTCCATGAGTTTAGATGAATCAGAACTTTCAGCAAAAGCAACGGTTTTTCTTAGGGGTTTGGTCTTGGCATCTTTCGACCAGTCGAGTTTGAGAAGAACTCGGTCTTCAAGCAATTGGTATGCCTGGTTAGGGGTCTTATAAAGAAAAATTCCTCCAGCATCAAGAATTCCTTGAGATGCTTCATCAAGCCCATGGTAGAAGATTTGGATAATGGTTCCTCGTCCTAAACCATGTCCATGACAACTTCGAAGTAAATCCTTCATACGAAGCCAAGCTTCGACGAGCGATTCGTTAGTGTTTTGTGTGAAAGCACGAATTTCTCCCATGAGTCGGTCAAACATGGCAGGTGGAAAGAATCGGCTTACAAAAGCTTGCCTCATCTCCTCCCAAGTATTGATGATTCCTTGCGTTAATTCGTTATACCACACTTTTGCATCTCCAGCAAGTGATGACGAAAAAAGTTTGAGTTTAATGGCATCCACATTGGTATCACCATATCGAAACATGCCACAGATTTCAATGAATTCGGCAATGTGTTTGTGAGGATCGGCCCTCGAACGGCCATCGAATTGACGGTCTTTGATCATAGAAAGATGGTGTCCTTTCACGGTGAAATTGCCACCTAAGTTGACGGCAACAATAGCAGCTCCAGGAGTGGGTGCTACGGCTCGGTTTGCTTCCCACATGGGTTGATCATCAGCCATGGGAAAAGGTTGATCAGTGAATGGATTATAAACGACTTTGGCTTCAAAAAGGTTATCAAAAGCTGGGTTTGGTACTCTCGATATACGGTTGGCTAATGGAACAAAGGTTTTTCTTTTCTTTCTTTGTCTTCGGACTAAACATTTAGGATTTGAAAAAGGTGAAATTGGTTCTACTCCAGTTGATCGAGTGTTCATACAATTCCCCAGAGAATCGAGGTAGTGTCTAAACAAACGAGTGAAGAATGAGAACAATTTAAAAAGATCAGAATCGGCCAACCGATCGGATAGAAGTGACTACCGATCGGATGATGCTCTCGGTAAAGTTGAGTTTGAAGGATCCGATCGGATGGAAGTGCTCGCCGATCGGATGGTGCTCTCGGTAAAGTGAAGGACTAAGCAACCGATCGGATGGATGTGAAACCGATCAGTTTCTCAGTTCGGTAAGACTTTTTTTTTTTTTTTTACGAAAACTGACTATGTGAGAAATGGACTAAAACTTACAGAAACACGATCAAAATCCCCGGCAGCGGCGCCAAAAACTTGATGCGTTCGGGTTCATGCAAGTTTTAAATTTATAAGGGGTGAATTACCGAATCTAATAACAACGCATACGAGCAAGTATACTCGTCCGATGTAGCAAGATTTTGATGGTAAGTCGGGATCGTTCGCAGGGATTTGTGTAGTGAATCGAATTGTAAGTTAAAAGCAAATTTCTCAAACAAGCAATAATGATAATATGAAAATTCAAATGATTAAAAACTACACTTGCTTAGACTTAGTGAACTACAATTGACTAATATGATTGTGATAACTTTGGATAACATGTTGGTTGAGATAATTAGCTTGGTTACTAATCTATTGTTTCTACAAATTAAACCTTCGTCAAGATCTTAGTTTATAAAAACAAGCATTACGTTTAACCAATCAATTCAAGATCAATTCAAGGTTCATAAGTTGGTGTTCCTTAAACACAAAAACAACCTTTTGCTTATCAAACAAGCTTGAGAAATGGTCAATACAAAAGGTAACCAATTATAGACAAAAGGTCACAATTGAAGGTAAACTATTAATCTCTCGACCCTTAAAATGGTTTACAATCAATCCGTTTTGATAGACAAAAGCATTTTCATTACAATCACGATTAAGTTCCTTTGTTTAATCAAGTATAGTGGATGACAACAATCATTCATCGACAAATGATTATAACTAGTTGAATAACAATAGTTCTTTCGACCCTTAGAATTACTAGCACTAGTTAAACTTGATTAACCAAATGTCACTATGAAACTTTATCACAAGTGGTTCTTAGAATCAACTTGAAATTGAATTAAAACATGTTATCACAATCATATACCAATCAATAAGTAATACACATCATCTAAGCAAGTGCATAAAGGCACTAGCCACTCATGACAAACATAAACATAATCTTAAAACATTGAACATTAAAATCCATGATAAAGAATCTTACAATGATTGAGAATAAGATTACAAGTGAAAAGGCAATGATTCACAAAGGAATGAAATAGACTTCGACTCTCCTCTCCTCCTGGACTTCTAGCACGAAAATAAGAGTATGTGTGAGTGGTTTTTTTTTATTCTTTTTGTTGATTGATAGTTATGTGTTGATGTGTGTGTTCAATACTCATCAAATGGTTCTTTTAATACTCCAACCAAGGGTCTTGGTTCATTAAATTGTTCTCTTGTCCTCCAAGTAGTATTGAATAGATAGGAATGCTGAGAGGAAGGACCTAGAACCGGATATGTAAAGTCACAAATCTTAATGAAGAAGTTTTGGTTAACACAGCAACAATCCAACCGATCGGTATTCAGTCCATCCGATCGGTTGGTCTTCAAACTAGCTTCCATCCGAATCGGATGCGGGCTACATCCGATCGGATGGAACATACTGATATGCACTTTTTTGGACCTTTTTCGTTTGACTTGATTCTAGCTCGTAGCTCTTGGTTCTTTGATCTTCCCCTTCATCTTCAAGCTTATTAACTCGACTACTTGGACTTTTACTCTTTGAAGTACCTCTTGGTGCGGGACTTGTCACAATAATCTTCATGCATTCATAAACTTTTCTTTCTTTCTCGTTTTTGCATCTTTTTCATCCATTTTCCTGTTTTTGGCTACAAATGCTTCGCAAACACTCTTTGGTACGATTAAGTAACAAAAGCATATAAATATAACCACAAAACATACATAAAAACACGAATAACGCTACTAAAAACATGTTAGATTTAGGCGTTATCACGATTTAAGCAATCTTCCTCAGAAGCACAACCATTATCAATTTTAACATCAATGTCTGAGAGCAGCGTTTGGTGACCAATCCTTAACTTATTTGAATCAAATCTTTTAGAAGCAAACCACTTACGAATGACTAGTTTAATATTCTAAAGTTTTCTCTTAAAAGAAATTAAACCATTTTCCTCAACAATACCATCATTATTCCATGTGTCTATCACAAGGTCACAAAAACCATCTATTTCAAGCCAAGAATGAAAAAACCGGAAAGGAGTAAGACCATAATCAACCTTGGACTCTTTGAGGAAAATAGGACGGTGATCAGGCCTTCCTTTCTCCAAAACCACATCGGTACCATGCGGAAAAGTATCCAGAAAACTATCCGAAACCAAGAACCTATCAAGCTTACTCATCTTTGATCCCCACTTATCTGCCCATGTGTAATTAAAACCTCCCAATGGAATGTCAACAAGAGAAGAATTGGAAATGAACTTATTAAAAATCTCTGCTTGCCGATCATTAAAATTGGAACCATATCTCTCACTAGCAATACGAACTTCATTAAAATCTCCCATAACCACCAAGACACCATTCCAGTTCGAGATAATGTTATTCAAAGAAGACCAAAGAGCGATCTTACAAGACAGATTCTGAGGAGCATAAACCGCGATCCACATAATCCAAACATCTTTAGGAGTCTACACCCCTTCCACAACTACGTAATTATCATTGCACTAAATTCTAGACTTTTGAAAAACTAAACTATTCCAAATACAAATAATTCCTCCTGATTTACCCCTAGCAGAAACGGAAGCAAAATCAAAATGAGGGTTACCCCACACCTGTCGAATCGACCACAAATCAACATGTAACATTTTGGTCTCTTGTAAAGCTAAGAAATTAACCGTATACCTAGTGCACAAATCTTTAACCCATTTCCTTTTATTGAGGTCCCCGAAACCTTGAACATTAATGGAAATGGAATTCATTGATTGACTTTAGTGTCTCCATTTTCAACAATAAGTGATGCGAGAGTATTCTCACAACCCTCCATATTGAAACCTAAAGCTAAACCGACCTTTATCGTTTCTTCTAGTCTTTCAACCATTAAGAATCCAGAGTGCTTTTGTGAGTATTCCTTCGACTGATTCTGAGTAGAATTAGTGCCCACAGCATTGTCATGATTACAAGCACTAAATTGATAATTCTGAGATTCACCTTTCGATTTTGGAGAAAAGCCAGGAGGGAATATTGGAGTTTCTGAACTAGGTGTTTTTAAGCCTTTACCACATTTCCTCATAATAAGAGGTTCTAAGCCAAACGGATCACTATCCTTTAATTTATCCTCCGTATCGCCACCTACATAATCATTATTATCATGAACAACATTCTTTGAATTATGAGCTTCCTCCACCAAGTTAGATATTTTTTTTCAAGTCTTCTCCCACTATTGATTCAGCATCACTAGTGTCATGTAAATCTTCCTTCTCTTCATCATGCAATTCTAAAGAGGCCTCGTCATCACTAGAAGAGTCTTCCCCCACAAAAGTAGGCGTCCAGCTACATAACTCACGAACCCGTATTGCATAAGAAACACCCTTAACAGAAACGAAAATCGTGGAAAACACCAACGTCTCATGAGAGGATTTAATGCACAGCCTTTTACTCAATCTATTGCAACCATCATTGTCATCAGTGAAAAGCAACTCACCCCATTTATTGCAAATAGATTTGAAAGTATTATTGTGCCATGCTCTAAGCGGAACATCTTCAATCTCAAGCCAAATAAGTCGTTCCTTAACCACAAAATCATCATGCCATGGCTTCAAAGAAGAGAACCAAGACGCGACTCCCTCATGCTTAAGAAACTTATTCCTAGCATCCAATGATTGGAAATCAAATAAAACCCACAATCCTCCCAAATATTTTATCCCCACATCCAAGAATCCTTCATTGCGACATAGAATTGGAGAGTTCGCAATAGTTCTGAAATCTTTTTAACAACCAAGAAGGGCCAGTGGAAAATCATTGCAATACTCCTGATTTAAAGTGATAGAAGGAGAAGTATCCTCACTATCCTTCACATCCGAATTACCTGCTTTGGCTTCACTTACAGATGCCTTGGTAACATTAGCATAGGAAGTAGCTTTCAATGAATTAGTTTCTTGTCGAATGTTAGTAAGCTCAGGAATATTAGCCTTAGCCCCTGAGTGGATAGGTTTCACCGTCTCCTTCCTATCAAATCTAGCAACATTGGCATGCAAACGAAGTTTTCCAATCCAGATATTAGATAGAGAGTCAATTAAGATTTCCTTATTAGATACCTTGATGAACCGACAGAAACCAAACATCTGCCCCAATTTGTTCCTGTGTTTAGCAATGAAAACGTCCGCAAAGGTCCCCTTCTTACCACAAATATTCCAAAGCTCACGGGTCGTAAGGTGTGAAGGAAAATTGGAGACGTATACGGATAGAGAAATCTTTGCCAAATCATCCCTATTAGACTTCATGCTGTGAGGAATGTTAAGTCTATCAAACAATGATCTCCTATTTTTATGAGTGACCTCCTTCCATTCATAGTCACCCATAAGAAAAGAGAAAAAAGAAAATTGAAAATTAGATAATAAAATAGGGTTTTTTTAAAAAAACTAGGGCTTCGAAGCGGATAGGCAAGAATCAATTGGTGAAAAGAAATCAAACCAATCCCAATGAAGGATCAGAAAGATTCCTAGGGATTAAAGAAAAAGCGATTTGTAAAAATTGAAAGGATTTGAATCGCCTTCATGATTTGGAAAAATTGAAAGATTCCGTTTCTTATTTAATCTCATATGATCTAGTTATTAATTACCATTCATTCGCAAATCTCACAATAAATTATACTTTGATTTTAATCTTTTTAGTCTAGTAATAATAATACGAAAAATAATACGAAAAATAACAACAGCAACGACAGTCATAACAACGACAGTCATAAATGTTTTCTTCTTAAAATAAAGTGTATGAAGTGTTTTTTTAAATTGAAGGTGTTACATACATAAACTTATAGAGTTCAAGAGATATTTTATATTAAGGTTCTCCTAATAACGGCTTTTAGAGCTCTGGTTAATCTAGAGATTGTCATTACATTGCCATCAGTGAATTATCATGATCGGATAAAAATCACTAAAATAGTGAAAACAATACCAGAAAAGATGAATACATAACTAACACTATATGATTGGTTGAAATAATCTAGCTATCTTAATCTTAACTAATTATAAAGGAAAAATGGTCAACAAGTCAAGAAAGTGAAAAATTGAATTTTGTGTAATCCCCATTTTGCCCTTGTCCATCTTATCCATCTTAACTACATACGTGCATTAGTTAGACAGCCATTAAATGGAACATTAATTAGACAGCCACGCTCAGAACCTTGTAACTACATAAAAAATGGAACATAAATGGAACATAAATCGGTTCACGCTCAGAACCTTGTAACACTCTCATCTACAAACCAACACACAAAAACCCACCACCACCACACCACAACTACCGCCGCACTTCACCACCACAACACCACCACCTCTCGAATATGTTCATCCGCCGCACCTCACCACCATAGAAACACTATCACCACCGAGCCACACCACCACAGCAACACCACCACCACGAAATAAGTTTAATTTGTATAGATCTATTTTTTTTTATAAATCTATATATTTTGTTTATAGATCTTTTGTTTTTTTATAGATCCATACATATTTTTTCTAGATCTATATATTTAGTTTGTAGATCTATTGTTTCTTTTATAGATCTAACGTTTTTTGTATTTTTTTTGTTAGTGCCGCCTCTTGCCGGAAAATTTTTTGGTCGCCGGAAAAAGTTACCGCCACCGAAAAAAATTTGAGGTATTTTTGGTATTTTTTTCTTTAAAATTTGAGGTATTTTTCTTTAATAGTTTCTGCCGGAAATTTTTTTGTCGTTAATATTTCTCGCCGGAAAATTTTATTTTTCGTTAATATTTCTCCCTAGAAAATTTGCGTTAATATTTTTTCGTTATTTATAGATCTATGTGTTTTTTTTAGATTAGCCGCCCGGAAAATTTACTGACGCGCCGAAAAATTTGCTGCGTCGCCGGAAAATTTGTTGCCTCGCGGGGAAAACTTCTGCCGCGCCGGAATTTGTTGCTATCGCCGGAAATAGTATGCTCTATTTTCAAAATTGTTGTTAATATTTGATATGGTGGTTGTTAATATTTATTATGTGAATTGTTGTTAAAGTTTATGTTTTACATTTAATTATAAAGTTTATATTGTAGATTTTGTTATAAGTTTATATCATAAACATTGTTATGAAGTTTATATTGTAAATCTATAGATTTATTTGTAAATCTATATATTTATTTGTAGATCTATAGTTTTTTTTAAAGATCTATGTATATTGGTGACATAGAAAGATTCCAAATGTTTTTTGTATAAAGGTGACATCCCTTTTTTTTTGGAATACTCAAAATATATGTATTTCACTTTAAAACAAAACATTTAGAATTCAAAAATCTGGTAATGAAATACTTTATAAAAGGTAGGTAATAGATGGAATTTTAATTCACATATATTGACGCATACAGAAGGACACTAAACTTCATGGATTAATAATCTTGAAATATCTAAAAAAAATTGATTTTTTTTTTTATTTGAAAATTATGAAAAATTTGAAAGTTTTAAAAAGTTTGAAATTTTTTAAGAAACTTGAAATATCTATAAAAAATTGGTTTTGAAAAGTTCAAATTTTTGTTTGAAAATTAGATTAAGAATTGCTTAGAAGTTTAGATTTTTGAAATTTTTATTAGCTTTCAAAAGTTTAAAAACTTTAAAAAGAAAAGTTAAAATGTTGAAATTTTCAAAATTCAATTTGTTTTGATATGTGTGCATAGTTCGAGGTTCGAGACAAAAACTGCATGGATTTATAAGTTTGAAGTCAAAGACTACAATAACTTTTAAAATCTAGCTTGCAATAGCCTTAAAAAAATTCAAGCATATTTTGAATTAAAGATTTTTTTTTTTTTTTTTTTTGAGTAAACAACAAGGTTTCACTGTACATAATTTTCAGTCACCACACTTTTGGTGACTTAAAGGATGAATTCAGATATTAACATTACATCTTTAAATAGTTGATAAGAAGATGCACGCACATAAATAGTGAACCGAGTGCTATACTTTTGATTAGGATGATATTTCCATTTAACCACTAAAAGAAAATGTTGAACCATGGAACAAGAAAAATAACCAACCACGTGTGTCTCACATACTTCATAGAATATGATAATGCCTCACTAATTTGCAATGCCAGCAATACATTCTGAATATTGCATAAGCTGTCGGAATCCAATTTGCATTCACATCATTTTCTTATAAAGCCAATATTCAAATACAAACTTAATTTTTGAAAGTTAAAATTGTTGTCGTTTTTCTTCCCATGTTAAACAACAATTAGCATTTTTGAAATCTTGCAAGATCGTATCTCCTTTTACTTTTTGGCCAGAAGGTCAAACATTTCTTAGCTTGAATTCTTGATATTTATGTCTATAAATAAAGAGATTTATTGGCTTGAATTCTTGATATTTACATTAAAAAGTTACCAACAAGTTCATAAATACATTATTTAGTTCTCCATTTGCACTGTAACTACCAATGATAAACTTTCACGGGACGACAAACCAAAAGTTCTCAAACAAATTATTTCACCATAACCACTACCATAAACTATCGCGAGACGAAAAACCAAACTATAACTACCGATGAACTATTTGAATGTAGCTATGATGGTTTGTCTAAACATATAAAAAAAGGCGTGCACACATACACAAACGATAATATGAATCATTGACTACAATTTAACACAATTCAATAAGAAAATATACTCTCTCAAACACATATGACTAACAAATCTTGTTGAAAACTATACATTTTTGCCGATATGCAACTATGCAATAAGAAATATAATTATTTGAAAATGATTCCCTAACACTACAAGCAAAATAATTTCGGAAGGAATTCACTCGCCGCGGAAATTTTGTCGAAAACTAGACACCGCCGCCGCTAGGCGCGGGTACTCGGCTATCATATAAATACACGCACACACACTCCCCCATCTCCTCATTAAACAACAATCTATCCACTCTTTCTCTCTCACACACCAATTTCACCTTCAAAAACACACATTTTCACCTTTAAAAAAACACATAATTATAGATTGAGTAAACTACACCGTTGGTCCTTGTGGTTTGCGTTGACTGGCGGATATGGTCCTTTGACCAAAAAAATTGCGCCGGTAGTCCTTAAGTCAGAAACGTTATGCACCGTTAGTCCCTCATTCCAAGTGGCCCCACAAACATCCACTAACGATCGTTAAATATTGAATTTAAAGGGGCAATTTCGTCAATTCATAACACAAGGACCAACTGTGTAATTTAAAACACAAACACAAATCTCACACCCATACATAAACATTCACAGATTCACAAGCACAATCATACATAAACATTTGCAATTAATTTGAACATTTATCAAGAACATCAAATATGATTTTCCAGAAATGCTACATCAAAAGTAACAAACAAATCTATGAAAACATTTGACACCAAATCTTCAACCACCAGATCATCCAAAAAAAATTTCACCTTCAAAAAACACACTCTAATTTCACTCAGATCTGAAAAGAAAAAAAATCAAAAAACCCCAATATAACAAATTCAAACACCCTGCTTCACATTCATCCCACTTAATTTATAACATCAAACCCAGATCCGACACAAACCAAACCATAAACCCAAACGAACACCCCTGATGGGGTGGGCTGCAATAGCAGACAACAAGCACCCCTTGGGTGGTTCTTGATTAAGGCATAAAAAAGCATCTTTACTGGGCTGTTGTTTTTTATTAAGGCATAAAAAAGCCTTAATCAAAAAAATGGGATGGGAAAATGTATCATAATGAATCTTTACAAAGCCGCCACATGTAACATAATGAAGTTACGTCATTAGATTCTTGTAATGATCATATAGTTTCTCTTGCTGCTAATAATGAAAATGTGCCACATAGTTCTCAGAATCCACCACAGTTTGCGTCGTATAAGCCTGTTGCATTTTCTGGTAAATCGTTAGTCGATGATAAGACGATGGAAGATTAAGGATACTAAGTATAGGATACGCCATTGTTGTCTTGTTGGGTGTTTTGTTGATGATGATGATGTCAGCATTGTTTAATGGGGATTTGGAGATCTGGGTTGTGGAGGGTTTTGTGAGTTTGGAAGTGGGTGTGTGTTGGAAATTGGAGCTGATGAAGATGGAGTAGAGATCAGTGTTTGCTTTGTTTTGAATGATTTGTGTATGATTTTTTTTGTATCTTGATTTGTTTTAGATAGAGATTTGTTGCTTGGTGTTTGATTTAGATCAGATTTGTTTGACAGGTGAGGTTGGTTGTAGGTAATGAATATATATGAGTAAATTACACCGTTGGTCCTTGTGTTATGAATTGACAAAATTGCCCCTTTAAATTCAATATTTAACGATCGTTAGTGGATGTTTGTGGGGCCACTTGGAATGAGGGACTAACGGTGCATAACGTTTCTGACTTAAGGACCACCGGCGCAATTTTTTTGGTCAAAGGACCATATCCGCCAGTCAACGCAAACCACAAGGACCAACGGTGTAGTTTACTCTTATAAATTATATAAACCATGACTCGTTATAACAGATTCTTAACCACCATAACCAACTCATCATCCTCATCTTCGTTTGATCAAGCAGACGCAGAGCCACCAGAAGTCGTGGCGGTAGAATCCGACTTCGTGGTCATCCTCGCGGCGCTTCTCTGCGCACTCATCTGCGTTCTCGGCCTAATCGCCGTGGCACGCTGCGCATGGCTACGCCGTAGCTCCACAACTAGGGGTGTTATCGGGTCGGGTTATCGGGTTATCGGGTTAGTCGGGTCGGGTTGAGTCGGGTTTGGATTTTTTAAAAACTCACCCGACACCCGACCCGATAAGGAATCGGGTTATCGGGTTCGGGTGGTAATCGGGTCGGGTTATGTCGGGTCGGGTGATTCGGGTTATCGGGTGACCCGATAGTAAATGTCATAAACATAGCTTTGTTGATGCTGTTACGAAACTTGGTGGCCCTGACAGTTAGTCTTCTGCTTTTTCTCTTGAATTTTTATCACATTTAAGTTGTTTTTTTTATCATATGTAACTTACAACAGTCTGAAGTTTTTTTGAGTCATTACAACATAGCATTGAACAAGTTTCAGTCATAAAGTTTTATTGTTCTATAAGACACACATGTACTCATAATCAGTTTACTTCTCTAGATGATTAATGCACATACCTCTCTATGGTAGGTTTAATAGCAAATTAAGAGAACCACTATGAAATCTTGGGCTGCAATTTATTTTAGTCTAAGAAAGTAAGAAAACCTTTTGCTGCAATTAATTTAGGCATAGCTCTTCCCACAGCATTACATGAAGACTTATTAGATAAGCCACTGTTCTTATTTAAACCTCACTACAGTGTTTAGTTGTAATTCAGTTTTAGCAGACCACTATAGCCCATGTCTAATTTCTCCCATAAAATTCAGCAAATTGCCTATTTACAAATTGTATTAGTAAAACATATGCACCATATAATAATACTACATGAAAATAATGTACAATAAATATGACAAATGTGTTTTATTCGTTTTTTTTAACAGAAGCAAACCAGTTTTTGTTGATGTTGAAAACAAAAAGCAATTCATTTGACATTCAAAAGTCAAACAGACCAGCTTAGTTTTGTAAGTCTGAAGTGTTTTTAAATGTTCACAGAAGTATAGACTTGGACAACAGGCAAAGAAGCAAAACAGACCAGCTTAGTTTTATTCGTTTTTTTTAACAGAAGCAAACCAGTGTTTTTAAATGTTCACAGAAGCTTAGTTTTGTAAAGCAATTCATTTGACATTCAAACTACATTTTTATCTTCATCAATTTCACTACAACTTTACAAGTTTCCTACCGTAATTTCCTAACATTATTCATACACATAGCCTATAACCCGATAACTAAAAAGGCAATAAAGGATTGTCGGGTCTTATCGGGTTGACCCGATAACCCGATAACATTTTTTATTTAACCCGAACCCGACCCGATAACACTATCGGGTTATCGGGTTCGGGTCAAATCAACCCGACTAGATTTTTTGACCCGATTAGACCCGACCCGATTAGACCCGACCCGATCGGGTTCGGGTTCGGGTCGGGTTGACCCGATCCGACAGACACCCCTATCCACAACCACCGCTCGTCGAAACCCTACCTCACCTACCGCCAACAAGGGTGTCAAAAATAAGATAGTCGAGACGTTACCCAAGTTCGTTTACAATGTCTCCGGGGAGAGAAAGATATCGGCTGACTGTGCGATATGTTTGAGTGAGTGTGTTGACGGAGATGAGATCCGTGCATTGCCTCAGCGTGGACATGGGTTTCATGTTGGGTGTATTGATTTGTGGTTGAGTTCGCATTCGTCTTGTCCGAGCTGTCGACAGGTTTTGGTGGTGACGAGGTGTAAGAAGTGTGGGGAGTTTCCCACTATTTCAGCTGGAGCTGCTGAACAGTCTGCGGCTCCACCTGAAACTGCGCGGAAAACTAGGGCACATGATAGTAAATCTTGATTGAAAGATTTCCTGGCGAAGAGAAGGTTTACTATAGTTTTGATGAAGCAGAAGACGACACCCACAACTTCTATCCTTTGGAATTCTTAAACTCGCTCAACGTGATGTCCAATATGAGGTTGGCGCCGTCATGTTGCGTTTTCCGGAACCATTTGGGTTGGTCATGACTGCGCGAGACAAAATGCAAGATCTGATACAGGGTTGGCGCCGTCGCGTTACGTTTTGAGGGGAAACGCCACTCTTGGCGCCAGGGGCGGATCCATGTACAAGCCAGGGGTAGTGGTCGCTACCCCTGAACTTTTACCCGGTAGTGGAATTTTTGGCCATCTTTTACGTTTTTTGGCAATTTTTGGCCATTTCGCTATCCCTGAAACAAATTTTCGCTACCCCTAAACAAATTTTCGTATTACGCTACCCCTGACAGAAGCTCCTAGTTCCGCCGCTGCTTGGCGCAAGGTACCTAGCCCTCTTATTGCACATATAGCCGCGTTATTTTATTAAATCGTGTCTTTACAAAACTTTCTTGGAAGTGTTTTATTTAAATTCTTCCACCATCTTATCCAACGACATCTTAAATTATACGTGTTGGTCTATTACGTGTTTTATAGTTCATGCATTTCATATGTTGGTTTTCTATACTTTTCGGATTCTACTCACCACTAGCAGTATAGCATGTTCTCGAGAATTGAACGTGTTCTTCAACTTGAGTATAAAATTGATATGTAAAAGAGGTTGTTATATTAAAAGTTTCTAACCAAACATATACAGCGGGGATAGCTCAGTTGGGAGAGCGTCAGACTGAAGATCTGAAGGTCACGTGTTCGATCCACGTTCACCGCATATAAACTTTTACCATTCTTTTTTACTTGGCCTAATGCTTTTAATAATGCCTGTTGAACTATACATCATGTCCTATACAAATATGAACACTTCTACTAAGGTAAAATGATGATCTAACTTTCTTGATATATCTATACTATCTAAAGATCCAATGGCTTAATTTAATGTGCAAGAGTGATTGTGCACAAGAAATAGTACGGTACAACCTACTTCAAGCCATCTCTCATAACTCTTTTCAATACAACCGAGCCTTCAATTCTGAGAAGACAAAGGGGTTGTTGTATCAGTTTTATGGCTTTTAGTTTGTTCACAATTATTAGTTAATCTTTAATGTGAACATTTTCGTATGTTTCTTAAAAACTATAAATAACCCGCTGCACCTTCACCGACCATAACCTATCCCACAATCATACCGAACACAAACACATACCGAAACACAAACACAAACACAGAATATAGGTTGTAGATAGAAAAGCGTTGTTTAGCAACAAGAAAAGCACATACATGATCGATTTAAACAATTTGCAATTTGCAGTAAATCCCAACTCACTCTCTGTGTGGCTGTATAAATAGACAATTTGGTTCATCACACTTCCCATCTGCACTCGCTATAACATAATGTCGAAGGCAAGCAAGAAGCAAGTATGAAATCAGACATGTTTCCATTCTTACTTTCATTCGGTTTAAACAAGAATAAACCTAATCAAAACAAAGCAAAGCGATCTCAGATTCGGTTCAACTTTGTCTCTAATTCTTTTGAAAGATTTTATTTAGTTGAACTCTTACCATCATAGATCTAAAACAAAACAAAACTTCAAACCTACCCGAGACCCGTGATAGGATCTTAAAGCCAACACTCTATTTGTTCTTCATTTGTTCTTCGGCTTGCAATTAAAGAAACACGAAGGGTGTATGATTCATAGCATCTGGGTTTTGGTTTGTGGGTATATTATGATACGGAGATGGTGTATGCAAGATCTTGAAGTCGATACTACATATGATGCTTCGAATAAACACGAATCTAATTGTGATTCGGATATTATCAGGTTCAAGATTCATGCTTATTTGTTCTTGAGGTTTTATGAGTACGATATCAATGGGATTTGTAAGATCTAGATTTGTTGGCCACAAGAATAGAGGCAGGGAAAAAGTGACTGCACAAAGTTTGGTAGGTGAAGGGGGCGATATGTTTGATATGTGTAGGGTTAGGTCTAATGTGATGTGTATATCTCAATTATTTTTGGACCGTGTATATATGAATTGTGTTTGGACAGTGTATATCTTAATTATTTTTGGGCTGCAACCATTGGACTAACTATGATATTGATATGGGCTTAGGTTGAGTTATTGCAAGCAAAAGATCAACGTTAATGAAGACATCGCTCATGATGGTTGGTTCAGTTGATGGTGATATCGTGAATCAAGCTTTAGAATCATGGATTAGACGTTTAAATATGCGAGAATGATAAGATCGATTCATTTGCGTTAGTGGGTTTTTTTTTATTATTATTTTTTTAGTTGTTGAATGTTTCATAGATGGTGCAAACCTTATTGATTTCTTATTAATTATAGAGTATACATTATATGATCTATGCTCTTTGCTAACATCATGGATTTAGTCACCGACACTTATTACAGATTAACACTAACTTCCATGTACTGTCATCACGTCAAGGCGTTTAAAAAAATGTATGCTATATGCTTAGAACTACGGATTTAGTCCCGCGTCAGACGTACTGGCGACACTAATTACATATTAGCATTGACTTCTACATATTGCCATCGGGTCAAGGCGTGTAAACATGTTACCCTTAGCTTGCAGATTATATTTGGTCTTTAGCTTCTCTTAGTTGCATAGTTTAGAGACCAAAACATAAATTAGTTACTTATTTGTGGGCAATGAACATCTCATGCTTGAGAAAATCATGGATCATTACTCTTCTTTAGATGGATATAATAAATATCAAGTTCAAAGGCTTAGTTTAGATAACTTTATCTTTTGATGATAAACATAGATGATGTTTGTTAATTGCCTAGATAAAGAAGTGAAAATCATTCGCAATCGCTTGCTATATAACAAAAACAAATGATTCCATATATTTTATGACAAATAAAAACAAGTCGAATTCTAGCCCAAATGTGGTAGCGTTTATAATTTCTAATCGTTGCATACAAGCATGTGAAAAAATAAAAGGGGTATCTTTAATTTATAGAGTAAATGATTACCATTTTTTTAGTTGGTTAGTAAAAAAAAGTAACAAACAATAAGTTATTATTGTTTGAACATTTAACATCAGAGCCCAACACTGCAATGGTCATCAAATTATAGAGGTGGATAAAAGTCTCATTCATGTCAGACACGAGTGACATGATTTTTTATTTGTAAGATACATAATTTTCAATGGAGACAAACAAATGCAACCAATAGTTTAATGCAATTGCTTATAGGGTCCAAGTTTATTGTAACTATATTCAAATAATATAATCCCGAGGGAATTAGTTTTTTTTTTTTTTTTTTTTTTTTTTTTATAGCTTTAAAAATAAAATAAAATAAAATAAAAATCACTTATTTAGGTGCTACAATCAACACGCTACAACGAATGGTCAAGAAGGTCGTTCAAGACAGGCTACAAATAATAGCATAGAAAGTCATTAGAATGGTTGGCATTAATTAAGAGTTGAACGAAAGATCAATCTATGCATTAGTTTTTTACTTATAATTAGAAGCAAAGATTTAACTACCCACAATTATCTTCTATACTATATAAAGATTCAAGTGTTTAATTTAATGTGAAAGAGGATTTATGCACAAAGAAAAGTATTGTACAACATACTTGAATGATGTCGATCATTCATGTTGTTATGGAACACAAAAGGTTGCTTCAATTCATTAAATTTAATGCTGTCAAAGAATACAAACCATCTCTAAAAGCATATAAATAAGACTTTCATATGGACTTTTACAACACATCGACGACGAAGAAACACCGAATGTTATTCTTATGCAAACGCGTAAGCAACAAGCGAATGAGACTCAGTCGATCTTTTCTCCGTCAAATCAATATCAATCAGCTTCATCCAAACGAAATGTATTGATACATGATCTTATTTCTTATTTCCTTTTTAATATCTTTTTTTTTCCTTAAAAATTGAAACCGAATCCTTTACATAAAATAAATATCAAAATTTCATTGACTCCAACTTCTCAATAAAAAAACAGACTCTTTCTCAAAGAATCTAACGATTCCAAAGCAACACCAAGAGGATCTAAAGCTTCCATGTTCGCCATCATTGTATGGTTCTTCGCCATTATCCGCCTTAAATGTTGACAACAAGAAAAAAGTAATTTGGAAAGTGCATAATCTTGACCTGCCTGTTGCACAAACCATAAACGCATACAATCATACAATTTATAAGAACCGGCAACATTTAAACTAATTAGTTTAGATAGTGTAAACCTAATGACTACCAACCATTAAGCTATGAACACTTAGACACAATTCGTGCAACGCACGGGCTTTACAATGCCTCGTATACTATAAATTAACACAACAAACGGATGTTTACTTATTTGATCATTGCCACTAACTATGTTAAATCTCATTATATATAATTACTTCAGTTTTCTTTCTCGCCAACAACTCAAACATCAAGAAGTTGCTTCACATTCATTGGAACTACATACTCTTCTGTTCCATTGTATAAGATGTCTACAAATATGCTTGCAGTCACTTCTGTAGGATGGTATTGATCCCAAAAAACATGTTTTTTCCTTTTTAAGCAGGAAGTGGATGTTGGAAGACATGGCACATCAAGTCTGCAACAAGCTTCTTTAATTTCCGTAATCCCTACACTCAAACAAATATAACAAGTGCAATACCCGTGCGTTGCTCGGGTATTCGTTTTGAAAGGAAGAAAAAATATACTTACCTACTCCTTTGGTCTCTAAATAATTGTTACCCAAATAAAATACGGAGTAACACATAACTTAAGAAAAATACAATATAAATTATTGAATTATAATATTTAATTTCTAAAACACGTAAACCTCTCATATCAGGCGTTGGAATACCCAAAGTTTAATATATGCAAATTTATCATTTCAATTAGTCTCTAAAGTTTATAAAAAACTCTGTATATACAGAAATAAATCAAAGTTTTCATAATTTCTTATGCAAAAGTAATACAAACGGAATAAAAGACTTGAAACCATATCTCATAGAACTTGAAGTTTGAATGCAATGTAAATCGATTTTGCTTTTCCATGAGTTCACTGCAAGGTTAAATCATTAGTAGCTTCATTAATTTATTAAACTTATATAGAGATTTATATCTGATTATTAAAGCACATACGTGTTTTGTTTTGTTGTTGTCGTGTGAAAGATGTAAATGATCTACTAAAGACAACATTCATAATTAAGCATATATACAATCAGAACTTTTGCTTGATAGTTTTGTAGATTATGTATTCTATAATCTATTTCAATAACAACAATTGAAACCTTGTAGTGTCGAGGATGATGAAGAAAGATGATTTAGAAGATCCAAGAAAATAGGAGTTTTTTGTTGTTTTTAGTTATCATCATCCTAATGAATTTGCCCCTCATATACCACTTTTTCCTGTGAATAAATTAGTCAAAGTCAAACAGCAATTTAAACGGCTCAGATTAAAGCTTAGGTTGATCTGACGGTTAATATATAATGACATGTCATCATTTTTTCTCTCTGCTCCGTCGGCAATATATATTATAATATCATGTACTTGTTTCTCTGAAAAGAAAGATATTAAATGATGAAGGGGTTGTCGGTTCACACACCGTCAAAATAGGATTCATACACCACCTAGGGTGTTGGCAACCCATGATTCGGAATCATGGGAGGATTCCTACCGACCAATCACAGACTGTCATGTGGCAGGAGGATTCTGGAGGATTCTGAAGGCAAAACTGTTGGCAGTGTGAGGATTCTGAAGAATTCGGAATCATGCCTCATTTTATTTTTTTTTTATTTATATATAATGTTATAAATAATAAAAATTATATGTAAATAATTTATTATTTATATATAAAAGATAAATAAAAAAATGTTATTTATTTTAAATTTAAAAAAAAAAAAAAAAAATTAAAGGGACCAAACTGCAAAAGCCACAAGGACTAAATTGCAAAAACCACCTTTCTCTGCTAACGCATCTTCTTCTTCAATTTGCAAAAACCAGTATACCAACATGTAAAAAAAAATAATAATAATAAAATAAAAAAAAATAAAAAAATAAAATAAAACCTTCAACTTTTACCCACCATCTTCAATTAAAACCTTCAACTTTTACCCAGCTCAAACACCCCCAACAGTCAATAAAATCCCCAACGTTCCAATTTTTATTTTTGTCTTTTCCCCCAACGGTTGCATGATTCGTCGTCTTGGGTAGGCTTCCAAAACACATGATTCTAGCGGCTTGGGGGTTGGCGGAGGTGTTCACCGCCGGCCTCCCCCTTGCCGCTGGGAGGATTCTGCCGGTTGCCAACACCCTAACTCCTAGGATTCTGAAAGAGGTTTGTCATGACACCATAAATATCAAAATAAACATAGTTCATGCCTTGTAATTCTGACTTCAGTTCTTGTAGCATAATCTTTAAACCGTCGTTATACCTAGCCGACAAATAGTTCATTTCGACAAAGCATTTACCCGTTCTGTTTGCCTTTCTGAAAATCGGGCAACAACCAATGGCCCCTACTCCTGTTACACCATTTTTCGAGCTCCCAGTCCGTACAACATCTATATTCATTCCTCACAGTTATAAGTATCATAAATAAGGATCCATTATATATATTCTTAACATATTGCTTACAAAAAATGATACCTTTAGTAAATCTTTGAAGCTGGACAGTGTTTAGGGACCAGAGAAAGAACCAGAGAACCGACATTAAAATATGAAAACAGATTGTTACTTCTAGTAATGATCGCAAATATAGATTTTGATAGATGCGATTGGGCACGAGACTGTCCAAGTTTTTGCACTAGTTTGTTATGCACCAAAGTAAAGTATTCTACTTGTTGTGCTAACGATGTATATATATTGCACCTGTAAATGTAAATATATAAAATATACATTAATTTTTACGTATTTTAATATGATGTTTTAGTGTGCTGGTTACTTACAAAGTTAAAGTTTACACCAGTTTCGTTAAGTATGCCGGAGCAGGGGCGGACGTATGTGTCAACATGGGTATGCACTTGCCCACCCTATACAAAAATTTCCTAAAGTGCACACCCTTTAAAAAGTGATTGCATACAAAGTCCAGACGTCCACTGAATAGGAGAAATATTTTTCTGTAGTGCACACCCTATTTCTAAGTTCTAGATCCGCCACTGTGCCGGAGGCACCAGATGCAAAGCTGACTCATGTGATTGGTGCCTTGGTGGTGTCGTGCCAATCATGGTGTACAATTTGTGAAAACAAAATACCAACTTCCATGTGGTAATTAATGGGAATATCTGCCCATCAACTATTACAAAAACCTATTCATCAACTGTTAAGCATTGGGCCTTTGACCTATGGGCCAGAGAGGTGATGGACCAGGGTGGCCGACTGAGCTTACCGTATGGAAAAAGAAAATTAATTTCATAAAATAAATTTTAAACAATAAGATTGTTAAAAGTGAAAAATTAAAAGGTTAAACACATTAAGAACGGCACTGCATATAGTAAAACATATAATATCATAATTAATACCTGGTTTAAGAGTCACTTTATTTTGCATACTCACAAATACCTGCATAACAATGGACATATCCTGACCATTTGATCAAAAGAACAAAAATTAAGAAAAAAAACACGGAAGGACTAATAATGTAAATATTTAAAAAAAATAGATGGACTAGATGTGTAAATTACATCATAACTATCATTATTCCACTTTCCCCCAAATCCCATATACTTCACCTCACTTTCTCTCTCTACCAATTTTTAAACCCTAGCCATTAAAATCAAAAATCAACCGTGATTAACCATAAATTAGCCATCAAAGTTCGTTAAATCATAACAAAATGGAAGCATCTATCATTAGGAATTTGATTCCCGTAAGATTTACGCCTCGAAATGAACCAATCCAGCCTCTGATTAAAAAAATGGTTAAACGTACAGTATAAAGATGAATATTCGTGATTAGATCTGGTAATTTATTGTTATTTATTTTGTTTTAGTTGTTTTTGTTGCCAATTATTGTGACATCTTTATTAGAATGTTTATCGATGATCACAAAAAATGTAGTTGTGATTAATTGTTAGGTTTTTCATCGTTTTTGAAGCATTAATAGTGTGACTGAGTGGTTAGCTTAGAAAAATGTGATAATAATTGTTGATTGATGATTGTTAAAAATATATGAGTGATTAGCGGTTAGGTTTGATAGCTATGATTATACACCGGAAATACTTGGCTTAAAAGTTTTTTTTTTTTTTTTTTTTTTTTTTTTTTTTTTTTTTTTTTTTTTTTGTTTAGATTTGTTTGTTTATTGGTCAGATTATTATTACTTCGGAAGGTTTAGTAGATAGGTTTCGTAACGATGTGTGTAACTGTAACACCCCCAAAATTTACAACGGTCGCGGAAGCATACAGAACTTTGAGTGTGCTACGGTTGCGGGTGCAACAATTGGAAATCACAACACAAGGTAACAAAGAACGGAATACATACTCCGTTTTTAATTAAAATCAACAATTAAGTTTTACAAAAGGTAATTCATAGTTTCAGATAGAATTTAGGTCCATTAAACATTGTGGTCCCACATAAAAACAAGTCTCCAATAACAATTTGCCAATCTGACAGAAAAAGAAAGCTCCATGACCATTTGCCTTGCCATATCTTGCCATACCAAATTAATCACACACCTGAGAAAAACATGTTAAAAGTCAGCAAAAAGCTGGTGAGTTCATAGGTTTAAATAAAGTCATCAAATAATTAGTTTGGACCAGCATGATCATTATAACACATATAATGTCATACAAAAGTATCTATCGCACTAGCACTAAGTTCATGCAACCGAAGCTCGACAGTCCAATGTGCTAATCTCTAACACATAATTAATAGTCAAGGGGCCCTTAGCGAGTGTTTAACCCAATACACTCGAAGTCCGACTTGCTATACGCTCGTTTGCCTATCCGGTCAAACCGAACGGGGGAGTCACCCCAATAGATCTATCTAAAGCAATCGCGCTTCCCAAAGGAAATTAACGGCTCATGAAAATGGGCATAACAGTGGGTTCTAGGGCTTAGGCTAACTGCGCAATAGGTTTGAGTAAAAATAATAACATTATGGTCCATAAAAGATTTGCATGTTTCTCACCCCATATTTGTAAAAACAAGTAAAAGTAAAACTGGGGCTATAAACTCACCTTTATTGGCCTGAACAGTGAATGCTGGGAAATTAGGGAGTGCGCGGCACCAACACGCAACCTAAATTAAATAACCATGTCTTAGTTTCAAGTATTAAATTCAAGTCTCTTCAGATTTTAATTTCAATGTTTTTGTGTACTTGTGATGTTGTCACTTGCGTGACAGTAAATGGGGTTACTAAAGTCTCTCCTAAAGGGCGGTGAGGGGAAATCCTACAATTGTCCTAAAGGTATGGATGAATTAAACCTAATTGTGATATGTGTATATATATATATATATATATATATATATATATATATTTACATATATTGTTTGTTAGGGTCACCTATGTTGGTTCTAAAAGTATGACTTAATATTTGTGAAGTTCATCACTTAATGGCTTATACCCGTTAACTTGAGTAATTTAACTAATTTCCTTATTATGATCCATTTGCACAACCTTAGTTTAAAGTTTTATGTTTCGACAATCTATTCAAGTTAAATGATATATGTATATTTTTAGTGACGTCCACTTTACCTTAATTGATTTTCGAATATAAGTGTTAACGTATTGTTATATACCTTGTCGTGTGTTATGGTCTACCATTATCGTGAGATTTATTGCTAACCTAACTATTTTCACTACACAAGTTTATGCTAGTCTATATATTTCTATTTTTATCAAAGTAAGCGTAAAATTAATCGTATCACAATGTGTATATATTAGCCTAGTTGTTTTAATCGTTTTTGTCGTGTTTATCATTTCGGCTATTCAAGCTTTTAAGTATTCATATGTTAACGTAAATAAGAGTACACTTTTGTTTTCGGCTATGTTTGCTTTTACGTGACTATAAATTGAATAATTTTAGCCAAAATGTTTATATGTTTGACTATACAAGTCTTATATAAGTTAATGAATTTTTATGTGTCCTTTGTGTTTCGGCTATTACAAATTTAGTTGATATAAATTGGTTTGTACGGCTGTTGATCATTTTCTTTGCTTGCGACAATATAACTGTTATTCGAATGGGTTTCTTTACACTTAATGGGCTGCGGCCCATGGGTTCTAGGAGGGGAAATATTAAGTCGCTATTGGGCTGGGTTTATAATTTATCCTGGTGGGCTTAAGGGTCATTCGCAGGCCCATAATACAGGCCGGGTCCAAGGCTATCAAGTGGGCTATTAGTAGGCTCTTAGTTGGGTTTGGTTCCTGGGCTTTTGGCCTGGTATTTTACTAAGGTAAAAACAGAAGTGCACCAAGTTCACTTACTTGGTGACACCTTCCTGGGACTTTTCTTTTTCGCCACTGAGGTGAGTTACTACTCATGGTTTCGGCTTTACTTCATTACCCCTATTCGAGTACTACTCGACTTCTAACCTTTGGGGTCTAAGTGGTGACTATACGTTGAGCTCTTGACCCATCTATAGGTCGACTTGGGTGAAGCGAAAAGACCTCAAAGCTTAGCTACTTGTACTCTAATCATCCATCACTTGCTAGTCTTTCTTGGGGTGTATCCTGACAAGTCACTAGTATTTCTATTCGACCACAAATCTTATTTATTGGGTTTGTTTTGAGCAAATGATGCTATCCCTCGTTGAGGTTTCAGGTTCGGGGTCAAATGAGCCATTCCAAGGCTCAAACCGTGGGTGCATTACTCATGGTTTGGGGACAAATGGTGGCTATCAACTTGGTTCAATTGTCCCCTAGATGAGATGTTTTTCCCTTGTCCATTCGACCACCCTTGGCACCTAGCCTTGGCTGTCAATGGCTTGGTTAAATCTTTGGTTGGTTACAATGTTTATCGACCTCAACATAGCAACACAAGATATACCATTCAAGCTATTCTATTCAAATCAAATCTTCCACAGGTTCGGACCAGGAACCTGTGGTTCCT
The DNA here is from genome assembly GCA_021014915.2 of Artemisia tridentata subsp. tridentata. Lineage (NCBI taxonomy): Eukaryota > Viridiplantae > Streptophyta > Magnoliopsida > Asterales > Asteraceae > Artemisia > Artemisia tridentata. The sequence goes on from CP139507.1 coordinate 311,503,180, forward strand.
AAGGCCCTCGAATACATTAATGACCTAATCTTGACTTAACCAAAATTCCCATGTTCGATCTTGAACCCGTCCATTTTGTGACCTTGGTTACGATACAAATCGTGATGAACAATATATTTTCATCATTCCTATGCTACTCTTTTCGACAACAACAATAATCAACAAAATTTCTCAAAGGTTTCTACCTCCTGGGAAAACCTATTCGACATCAACTAACAAGTCAACACTAAATTTTTCTCCTCAAATTAATTATATTTCTAGGTATTATTTCGACAGAAACACTATAACATCAACCCAAATTTTCTTATCCACTCGACCTAATTTCTTATCATGAACGATTCTTGATAATTAAAATAACACAAACTGAATGCATCTAAATCAAAGGTTAACCTTACAATGATTTCTTGGTGAATGAACACTTGGATGACCTTCAATCCGAGACCCAACTGCTCCAATATCAACCAACCCTAACCTCCAATCGAATCACAACTCAACCCTTTTCTTGAGAATCTCTCAGATTTTCGGTATATTTTGATGATTTTGTGATTCGAATCCCCTTTGGAGGTGCGGATTTAAAGAGTATATTGGAGAGTAACTCCATAAGGTCTTTCGGATTTGGGGTGAATAATCTTACCCTTTTGGTGTGTTATCTCTATTTCTATGGTTTCTTAATCCTATGTTGGCTCGTGACTATTGAAGAAGACAAGGTTTTCTAGGTCAAAGGATTAGATATTGGCTGAGATTGAGATGGTGATGGGTCGAAGTTTTTGGGGAAGATAATGGGGCGGACGAAATGAATTAGGGTAGCAGTTTTTTATGGGTTTGTGTGTTAGTGGAAAGGTGGGGATTTATTTTGAAGTATTGGAAGAGTTATTAGTTTAGGTTTGATACTTTAATACCCGCGTTTCGTCAAACTGTGTTAAATTCGGATCCGTCCTGGAACCATCAACAATATATGAGTTTATATTTTTAGAGTCGTTATGTATTACTTAAATATTTTTCTGGGCCCTTAATTATTCACTAACATTTTCTGAATCTCAGATTTGTTCCTGGTTTGCGTGTGGTGTCAGTCCGTGTGAAACTGGGATAACCTCCCGTTTTCAAAACAATAATCATGGGTAATTCATTAGACTAGGCAAGTACCCGTGCATAGCAACGGAATTCCTAGCGGCAGATAATTAACGATTTGTGATATTGTGGTGAGTGTTTTGTGTAGCGTTCAAAATAGAACGTGAACCGAACATAATGTAATTGCTAACGGTTGTACTACACGATAACTAAAGTCTAGAAAAAATTCTTAACATCTATCAAAGAACATATAAAAATATTTAATGAAACTGAAAGTAAAATATTACATCAGTTATGAGATAAAAACTAACAACACACGTTACTCGTCGCGTAAAACTTCTTGATACACGAAATTTGAGGTGTAGAATCCTGCTTGACGAAACTCTTTGCCGGTTTAACCAATACCTTTGTTGTTCTACGGGATATCCCTCTAGACAATGACACATAAAGCTGGCCTGCGAGAAAACAGAGTCGGGCAAATAGACACCCACATTTGGAATTGTTTGGCCTTGAGCTTTATTAATAGTCATCGCAAAGCTAAGGCGAATAGGGAATTGTGTTCTGTTTAGTTTGAAAGGGAACATGTCTTCTTCAGATGGAGCAAGAGGAATTCTTAGCAAGAGCACTCTAACTGTAAACCAGTTGTCCGACAGCAATCTCAGCATTGATGACATTAGGGTCAAAATGTTTACATATCAACCTCGTGCCATTGCATAATCCATTTGCCGGATCGAGATTCCTTAAAAGAATAATCGGGCATCCTAACCGAGAGTACCCGCGCCTAGCGGCAGCAGTGTCTAGTTGCAACCAAATTTCGACGGCAAATAATTTTATTTCGACAAAATGTATTTGTAGCGTTAGAGAATCATTTTTCGATAGCATTGTTTTAAATTGCAATGTTTTTTTGAGAACTACTTTTTCTAATTCTATGGTTTCATTTTAGAGAGTCAATCTTTATGTGAGCATGATTTTTACGAAAACATTGTTTCAAGTTGAAGAAGTTGACTAAAACAATTATAGTTTTGACCAAATTTCAACGGCGAATAATTTTTTCTAAGAAATTGTATTTGTAGCGTAAAGGAACAATTTCGATAATATTGTTTTAGCTGCATTAATATTTATGTCGGTTATTTTTTATTTGACGGTGATTCATCGACTCTCCAACAATTTTGTTATATTACGATTGTGTTGTTCATTTTAACAGCTAATATGGTGCCTTTCAATTTTGGAATAATATAAATGTGACTGATGTGACACTTTCGAATGTGTTATTTGGTCTAAAGTATAACATTTAGTTTCTAAGACAATAGCATTACAATCTCAACTATAATACTTTTGATACAACTTTAATTCAAGTGCTCGAACATGGTTATTAGACTCTTCATACTTTTGAATGTAATCTCGAATATAATACTTTTGATCATTCAAATATCTATTATGACACTTTTTAGTTTATTAAAATTTATTTATATATGATTTATTTTATTGTTAAAAGTCTGAATCAAATTGTATCAATATGATAGAGCCAGAATAGACTTTTAAAAAGTTGACTAAAATTTGAATTCCTTATTCAAGCATATATTTTTTGGTTCTCACATTTTTCAAAGTAAAAGTACTTTTCATATTTTCAATGTAAAACCACTTTTCAAAACCATCAACCAAAAACTATCTCAAACAAATTAATAAATAAATCCTGTTCAGATTCCGCCATCTCTACTGCAACTTAACCACTGAACAAACTAAAATTTAAAATGCAACAAATTTAGTATAAGAACGTTATAACAAACTCAAAATACACAAATTTACATATACTTACAAATTATCAATGTGAGCAAACTTTCAAATGCACGATAAAATTTATTTCAAATAACCAACAAACTTTAAATTACATAAAAGCTAGTTCGGTGGTGGCAGCGACACATACTCAGGCAACAACAGCGGCCAATGATATTAAATCCTATTCAAATTTACACATACTCAGGCGTTACCGAGCCAATAATAAATCTAAAAAAAAATTGACTGAAATCATATAAAAACCCAAATATGAAATAAATAAATAAATATATAGAAACACAAAACTAACAACAAATTATAACAATATTTATATAATCAAGTTCAGTAATACATATTAACAAAAATAAAAATAAATCATACACATAAAGTGGTGGCAGCAGTTTTTTCCGGTAACACAAGAAGTTCAACGGCGTCAGAAGGCTTTTCCGGCGAGACACAGTGGCGACAGCAGCTGGTGGCGGCTGTAACAAAAACACAAATATATTTATTAAAAGAACTTACGAAAAATCCGATTTATAAAGAAACTCGATAATTAACAGATTATAAAAAAGATTCAGATTTATATAAAAAACATAAAATCAGATTTATACCAAAAAAATCAGATCTATTTACATGTATAAGAAAACATTCAATACTTCAAAAATATAAACTTTATAACAAAATTTAGTAATTTACACAATAAACTTTATGGCAAATTTACACAATAAATTTTATACCAAATATTAACAATTTTAAAAATAAATGATGCACATTCCGGCAACACCAACAGTTCAGCGGCGGCAACACATATTTCCGGCGTAACAGCGGCGGAGATGGAGGCAAGCGGCGACTGTAAATAAAAGAAAAACAAATAAATGTTATAAACATTCTGATTTATATATAAAATTTATAGATCTATATAAGAAAACCTTCAAAACATGATTATTATTTATAGATCAATAAAAAAAAAAACTCAAAAAATACTACAAACCTTGAAAACCCGTTTCGTTGTTGGTGACGTTTTGTGGTGGTGATGTTCGGTGGTGGAGGCTTGTTACTCGGTAACATCGTTGGCCCGTTATTTGTTCATCTCCAAACACAGAGATGCACAACTACAAAGGCATATACTGTTAAAGACGCAAAATACAATAATAGATCCTCAGATACAAACAGCCTATTGATTTTTTTTCCATAACCTCTTGATTTTTTTTCTATGAGGACACACAGCCTCTTACACTTTGAATGCGTCAACAGATCCCACTTACTCCCAAACATGTATTAGAACTCAAACATAAGTCGGCTTTCAAAGTGCCTCATATCAAAACACACCAGATCTCGGCTTAAAAGAAACAGCCCCAAACTTTAAATTCACAACAACAAAAAGTGGCCAGAAAAAATCTTGCCAAACAGTTAAACTACAACCCACAAAACAATGCTTGGTAAAATCTCATGAAATCGGGATAGATCATAGATCTCGCCGAAACCAAAACCACCGCTCTAAACAACCTTAACAAAAACCACCATAACCAAAACTGGTAATATCTAGGTTCAGACAAACCAGCGGTGGCGGCGGCGGTGGAATCAGGTTAGGATGGGCGACAGTTCGTGGTTTAGAGAGAGAGAGAGAGGGGTTTGTATGTTTTTCTTTTGGTTCTATTGGAATAGAATACAACCGTGTGATATAAATTTTATTTGTTGTCTTCCCTAAATAGTTTGAAAGCCCATTATGTCTTCCCTAAATAGTTCGAGCCTTTAATGTACAGTTTTGACTTTCCTTTGCAAATAGTCATAGTTTCCTTTCCTTTACAAGGGCATTATGGGGATTGAACAAAAATTCAGTTTTTCACTTTTCCATTGACCATTTTCTCTTTATAAGTAGTTAAGATGTAATAATTTCACTGTTCCTTGGTGAGATTTCCGGGTGACAATATGTGCAGGTCTGTTATCCGTTTTAACACATAACGGTCTAGTCAGGTGTCCTAGTCACAGAAATGAATTGTCAATAATATAAATATTAGGGAATTTTACCAGTTGTCACATCCTCCCCGTCTTAGGAACGAAAATCGTCCTCGGTTTTCACTTAGGGTTACCCGTTGGGTGTGTAAAGAGTTGTGGGTATTTTCGTTTGATTTCATCTTCCCGTTCCCATGTGTACTCGGGACCTCTACGGGAGTTCCATCGGACTTTGACGATAGGGATACGGCTCTGCTTTAAACGTTTGATCTCTCGGTCCATTATTTCGACGGGTTCATCGACGAAATTCAATCTTTCGTCAACTTGAATTTCTTCTAAAGGAATGGCGTGGTTTTCGTCGGAAAGACACTTCTTTAAATTGCTCACATGGAACACGTTGTGCACGGAACTGAGTTCTTGAGGTAACTCAAGTCGGTAAGCTACTGGTCCTATTCTCGTGAGGATTTTGAAAGGACCTATATATCTAGGGTTTAGCTTTTCACGTTTCCCGAAACGGATCACGCCTTTCCATGGGGAGACTTTTAACATGACATGATCTCCAACTTGAAACTCAAGTGGTTTTCGTCTTTTGTCAGCATAACTTTTCTGACGGTCTCGGGCCGCTTGCATTCGGCTCTTGATCTGTACGATCTTTTCTGTAGTCTCTTGCACTAATTCTGGACCGGTGAGTTGGCTCTCTCCAACTTCCGCCCAGCAGATCGGGGATCTGCATTATTGCCGTATAGTGCCTCATATGGTGCAACTTTAATGCGGGTGTGATAACTATTATTGTAAGAAAATTCGGCTAACGGTAGGTGTCTATCCCAGCTATTATCAAAATCTATCACACACGCTCTTAGCATATCTTCTAGGGTTTGGATGGTCCTCTCACTTTGACCATCTGTCTATGGGTGATATGTTGTGCTCATATCTAGGTCGGTTCCTAAAGCATCTAGCAGAGATCTCCAAAAATTTGACGTAAAACGACTATCTCTGTCAGATATAATTGAAAGTGGAACTCCGTGTCGAGCAACTATTTCTTTCACATACAGCTGTGCAAGCTTGTCCATACTGGCATTTCCTTAATTGGTAGAAAGTGAGCGGATTTGGTAAGACGGTCGACGATCACCCAAATTATGTCATAACCACTTGACGTTCTGGGCAATTTGGTGACAAAATCCATGGTTATACGTTCCCATTTCTATTCGGGAATTTCAGGTTGTACGAGCAAACCTGACGGTCTCTGGTGTTCAGCCTTTACCTTGGAACACGTTAGACATTTACTGACATAAGTCGTAATGTCAGCCTTCATATTGGGCCACCAATACAGCTTTTTCAAATCAAGATACATCTTTTCGGCTCCCGGATGGATGGAATACTTTGTCTTATGGGATTCGTGCATAATGAGGTCTCGTATACCTCCGTAAAGTGGAATCCAACTGCTGTCCTTGAAACAAAAAGTTCCATCCGTTTTCCTTACGAACCCATTTTCGCTTTTGGCCATTCCGTCGATTCTCTCATTAGGTCTATTCTCTTCCTTCAGAGCCTCAATCTGAGCTTCCCGAATTTTTGAAGGAAGTTGTGAGACAATGGTCATACCTAATGATCTTACCCTTAGGGGTTTCGGTCTCTCCTTCCGGCTAAGTGCATCCGCTACCACGTTAGCTTTGCCCGGATGGTATCGAATTTCACAGTCATAGTCACTGAGCAATTCTAACCATCGATGTTGCCTCATATTGAGTTCCTTCTGATCCAGAATATGTTGCAAACTTTTGTGGTCGGTATATACTACACACTTGGTGCCGTAAAGGTAGTGTCTCCAAATTCTGAGGGCAAACACTACTGACCCTAACTCTAGGTCATGGGTAGTATAGTTTTTCTCGTGAGTCTTTAATTGTCGTGAGGCGTAAGCTATCACCTTGTCTCACTGCATCAGTACAGCTCCTAACCCTTTATAAGAGGCATCACAGTACACTACAAAGTCCTCACTGCCTTCAGGTAGGGCTAAGATAGGGGCACTGCACAACTTTTCCTTGAGAAGTTGAAAAGCTTCCTCCGCTTTCTCTCCCCAGTCAAATTTCTCATTTTTTTCTGGGTCAACTTCGTCAAAGGCTTTGCTATTTTCGAGAATCCCTCAATAAATTTTCTGTATTATCCTGCGAGTCCTACGAATTGGCGTATTTCTGTAGGAGTTGTAGGTGTTGCCCAATCCTTTATCGACTCAATCTTCGTGGGATCTATATGGATACCTTGTTTATCAATTACGTGACCTAAGAATTGGACTGTGGGTATCCAAAACTCGCACTTGGAAAATTTGGCGCATAGTTCCTCTTCCCTTAATAATTCTAGGATTAACCTAAGATGCTCTTCATGCTCCTTTTCACTCCTAGAATATATCAAGATGTCGTCAATGAAGACGATCACAAACTTGTCCAAGTATGGCTTACACACCCGGTTCATGAGATCCATGAATACCGCTGGTGCGTTGGTTAAGCCAAAAGGCATAACCTGGAACTCATAGTGGCCATACCGAGTTCTAAAAGCCGTCTTTAGGATATCTTCTTCCCGTACTCTCAGTTGATGATAACCGAATCTTAAGTCAATTTTTGAGTAGACACACGATCCTTGGAGTTGATTGAACAGATCGTCGATTCTGGGAAGTGGGTATCGGTTTTTGATGGTTAGTTAATTGAGTTCCCTATAGTCGATGCACATTCGGAACGATCCGTCTTTCTTCTTGACGAACAGAACTGGAGCTCCCTAAGGCGAGGAACTTGGTCTGATAAATCCTTTGTCAGAGAGTTCTGACAATTGCTCAGACAATTCTTGTAGTTCTGATGGGGCTAGTCGGTAAGGCGCTCGTGCTACAAGTGCGGCACCTGGTACTAGATCAATCCAAAATTCGACATGTCGTCTCGGTGGAAGTCCGGGTAATTCTTCAGGGAAAACCTCTGGGAAATCTCTAACGATCGGCACATCTTCTAATCGTTTTCCCTCTGGCTCCTTTTCTTCCTTTCCGGAAACCTGAGCTAAAAAGAGAAGACATCCTTTCTCAAGATGCCTCTGGACCTTCACGTAAGAGATAACGTTTAATCTCGAGGCGCTTCGTCGATCTTTCCTATCACCCTCAATGACTAACACTTCGTTCCTGTAAGGTAGTCGGATGATCTTTTCGTCATAGAGGATAGTAGCATGGTATTTTGACAACCAATCCATTTCGACGATGATGTCAAAACTTCCTAGTTCTACAGGCATTAGGTCAATATTGAATGGGCGGTTGGATAGGTTTAAGGTGCAACCTCTTACAATGGTGTCTACTTTTTCTGCTTTCCCATTAGCCAGCTCTATATTATACACGTTGCCTAAGGTAGTCGAAGAAATACCAAGCAATGGGCTAAAGGCAGTGGAGACAAAACTCCTATCTGCTCCCGTATCAAATAATGTAGATGCATAGCGGTTATTTAAAAGGAACGTACCCGTTACCACATTCGGGTCTTCCTGGGCTTCCATTTTGCCCCCCGCGTAAACCCTGCCATGGGCTATTGCATCACTTCCCCGATTCCCTTGGGGCACCACAGCTACTTGGTTCATGCCAGCTCCTGGGTTTCTCTGATTACCCTGTATCCTTAGTTGGCCTCTGTTGCCACCATTTCCCTGGTTCTTAATCTTTTGGCATTCATTCTGATAATGCCCTCTTTCACCACAGCCATAACACGTGGTTTCGGCCTTTGCCGGTGCAACCTGTGCTGCCGCTAGAGGTCTTGCTCTGCAATCGCGGGTCATGTGTCCTACTTTCTGACACTTGTTGCATTTGACTGTGCACTGACCCTTGTGATGCAACTTGCATCGATTACAAAACGGCAAGCTTCCAACGTAGACCTTCCTCTCTGTAGGTCTGGCAGCATACACCTTGGCAATCTCATGCCTCTTGTTCGGGTGGTTATTGTTTCGGGGATGGTCATCCCATTTCCTTTTATTGTTCACACCCGCTTCGATCGAATCTTCGATCACCTGATCCATCAGCTTGTTGGCTACCTCCATTGTCTCGTGGAGATCCGCAGCCTTGTATGTAGTGACATTTCCTTTAATAGACTGAGGTAATCCTCCGATGTACCTCTCCAACAAGCGGGTCTCAGTTTGAACCATATCAGGACACAATAGAGCTATTTTCTGAAAGCGTTGGTTATATACTGCCATGTTAGTGCCTTGCACCTTAAGATTCCAAAATTCTACTTCTAGCTTCTTCACTTCATTCCTAGGGCAGTATTTCTTGAGAACCATCTCTTTAAAGCTCTCCCATGACATTGCATACGCAGCGTCATAGCCATTCAAGTAGTTATTCCACCAAGTTAGAGCTGCATCTAGAAATGTGAACGATGCAAACTTAACTCGATCCTCCTCCAAACATCCACTAATCCTAAACACCGTTTCTAATCTTTCGATCCATCGGACTAACACAACTGCTCCTTCAGTACCTCCAAAACCTCCAGTCATTATTTTCCGAAAGTCTTGGTATGTACAACCTCGAGCACTGTTAGTTGCAGGTCTCGAATTTCCAACATCTGTTGTGGAGTTGTTTGCTGCAGCTAGTGCTACTGCTACCCGTTCCTCTACGAGTTGATCGAGCATGGCTCGATTCACTTGTGGGGCTGCTGCTTCAGGTCTGACGGGGCCTTGGTTTGCAGGTTGTGCACGTATGGTTCGGGTTACTTTCTTCGGAGGCATGTTGTTGTATAAGAAGGATAGAGATAATCAAAATTTGAAGAATCGGCACAAGTGTAATGTATATGGGTAAGGTAAATTTCCTAAAGACGGTAACATAATAAAATAGTCGATCAAGCTCGTCATATATTAAAATAAGGTTGGGTGTACAAAATTTCGAACTCGAACATCTAAGAAATAACATAAGTTCCTTGATTACAACAAAAGACTAATACTACCACTAACTGGCAACTATCCAGTTTAGTGTACATCTCAACTCCTAACTCTCGAACTCATCCTGCCTGATGCGTAGTTGTCTCAACTCTCGTGCCATCTAAGCTATGATGGTCTCCAAATTTCCTACCCTAGTCTCGAGCTGTGCAACGCGTCTCCTTAACGCTAATACCTCTCTACGATCCTTGTGCTCAGCTCTCGTGACTCTAGCCATAACTGACTCCAGCTCATGCACACGATGCCAATTCATCCATTCGGCATCCCAAGCTCTGGCTTGGTCTCTCCCAATATCTCCTAACCTCCGTCGGACTTCAGCAAGCCCTCTGCCGACCTGTTCATCCCATCTTCCTAATCTCTCCAACTGATCGGAATGAACGTCCAACAAATTTCCCTGAGCACCCAACTGATCTAGAAACCCAGTAACATCATCTTCCTCCTCTTCTGCCACTGGTAGAACCGCAGGTGGAGGGGAAATCGGTGTGGATGGAGATGGTGGCACAAAAGTAGGTGAAGATGGCTCATAAGTGGGACTACCTGCCTGGAGTGGAGTACTGTGAATACACTCAATATCCTTCCAAACTTCGCCATTAATCACACAAGTAGTCGGAGCCTCATCCCTAGCTCGCAATCTAGCAGCTCTCAAACCTAACCCGAGAGGCATATCCCTGTCCTCTCCTACAATCTGAGCTGCCCTGGAGCTCTGTCCCAACTCAAATGTACTAGGCACTTCTCCCATAATCTCCTTTCCATTTCGTGGCTCAGCTGGTGCAACATTCTCAGAAATAGGGTCTGCCACGGGTTCTTCTTCAGGATCCTCTTCTTCTTCTGAGTCGGAATCATCAGTCCTCCTGAGCCGTTGGTGAAGTGGTGAATGCTCTGGAGATGATGCTGGTGAAACTGACACTGGGGTGGTAGAAGTCCCTGTATAGATAACTCGAGGTCTCTTCTGGGATGCTGACAGAAAATCTGAGTACCTCATCCGATAACCAGGAACTCTCATGCGAGCTGTACGTCTGACTGAAAGAGTAGGTTGTGTATCGTGACCAGTAGGCTGACTGGAAGTAGGCAGTGCTGCTGTGAGTGGGGGCTCGAGTAGGTCAGGATCCGGTGCATTATAGGCTTGCAGCACTTGCATGTACGGGTCTTCTGAATTTGGCGGGATAGGATGGGAAGACATAGTCTGTGACAAAATGGTATACGTGTGTAAGTATATTGGTAATAATAACTAGTGTGGGTTAAGTGTATATAAATATATACATATGATACTTATAGTAACAAGTCACAATCATAACAGACAGTCAAGTCAGATAATCATCAAGCAAAATGGCAAGCAAGGCAAATGGCGGTCATAAGGACTTGTTTTTATAAAAATGGATATAGTTTAGGGTTTATATGTACCTAGTTCTCTATAACCTGGGCTCTGATGCCAATCTGTAACACCCCCAAAATTTACAACGATCGCGGAAGCATACAGAACTTTGAGGGTGCTACGGTTGCGGGTGCAACAATTGGAAATCACAACACAAGGTAACAAAGAACGGAATACATACTCCGTTTTTAATTAAAATCAACAATTAAGTTTTACAAAAGGTAATTCCTTGGTGAGATTTCCGGGTGACAATATGTGCAGGTCTGTTATCCGTTTTAACACATAACGGTCTAGTCAGGTGTCCTAGTCACAGAAATGAATTGTCAATAATATAAATATTAGGGAATTTTACCAGTTGTCACATCCTCCCCGTCTTAGGAACGAAAATCGTCCTCGGTTTTCACTTAGGGTTACCTGTTGGGTGTGTAAAGAGTTGTGGGTATTTTCGTTTGATTTCATCTTCCCGTTCCCATGTGTACTCGGGACCTCTACGGGAGTTCCATCGGACTTTGACGATAGGGATACGGCTCTGCTTTAACCGTTTGATCTCTCGGTCCATTATTTCGACGGGTTCATAGACGAAATTCAATCTTTCGTCAACTTGAATTTCTTCTAAAGGAATGGCGTGGTTTTCGTCGGAAAGACACTTCTTTAAATTGCTCACATGGAACACGTTGTGCACGGAACTGAGTTCTTGAGGTAACTCAAGTCGGTAAGCTACTGGTCCTATTCTCGTGAGGATTTTGAAAGGACCTATATATCTAGGGTTTAGCTTTTCACGTTTCCCGAAACGGATCACGCCTTTCCATGGGGAGACTTTTAGCATGACATGATCTCCAACTTGAAACTCAAGTGGTTTTCGTCTTTTGTCAGCATAACTTTTCTGACGGTCTCGGGCCGCTTGCATTCGGCTCTTGATCTGTACGATCTTTTCTGTAGTCTCTTGCACTAATTTTGGACCGGTGAGTTGGCTCTCTCCAACTTCCGCCCAGCAGATCGGGGATCTGCATTATTGTCGTATAGTGCCTCATATGGTGCAGCTTTAATGCAGGTGTGATAACTATTATTGTAAGAAAATTCGGCTAACGGTAGGTGTCTATCCCAGCTATTATCAAAATCTATCACACACGCTCTTAGCATATCTTCTAGGGTTTGGATGGTCCTCTCACTTTGACCATCTGTCTATGGGTGATATGTTGTGCTCATATCTAGGTCGGTTCCTAAAGCATCTAGCAGAGATCTCCAAAAATTTGACGTAAAACGACTATCTCTGTCAGATATAATTGAAAGTGGAACTCCGTGTCGAGCAACTATTTCTTTCACATACAGCTGTGCAAGCTTGTCCATACTGGCATTTCCTTAATTGGTAGAAAGTGAGCGGATTTGGTAAGACGGTCGACGATCACCCAAATTATGTCATAACCACTTGACGTTCTGGGCAATTTGGTGACAAAATCCATGGTTATACGTTCCCATTTCTATTCGGGAATTTCAGGTTGTACGAGCAAACCTGACGGTCTCTGGTGTTCAGCCTTTACCTTGGAACACGTTAGACATTTACGGACATAAGTCGCAATGTCAGCCTTCATATCGGGCCACCAATACAGCTTTTTCAAATCAAGATACATCTTTTCGGCTCCCGGATGGATGAAATACTTTGTCTTATGGGATTCGTGCATAATGAGGTCTCGTATACCTCCGTAGAGTGGAATCCAACTCCTGTCCTTGAAACAAAAAGTTCCATCCGTTTTCCTTACGAACCCATTTTCGCTTTTGGCCATTCCGTCGATTCTCTCATTAGGTCTATTCTCTTCCTTCAGAGCCTCAATCTGAGCTTCCCGAATTTTTGAAGGAAGTTGTGAGACAATGGTCATACCTAATGATCTTACCCTTAGGGGTTTTGGTCTCTCCTTCCGGCTAAGTGCATCCGCTACCACGTTAGCTTTGCCCGGATGGTATCGAATTTCACAGTCATAGTCACTGAGCAATTCTAACCATCGATGTTGCCTCATATTGAGTTCCTTCTGATCCAGAATATGTTGCAAACTTTTGTGGTCGGTATATACTACACACTTGGTGCCGTAAAAGTAGTGTCTCCAAATTCTGAGGGCAAACACTACTGACCCTAACTCTAGGTCATGGGTAGTATAGTTTTTCTCGTGAGTCATTAATTGTCGTGAGGCGTAAGCTATCACCTTGTCTCACTGCATCAGTACAGCTCCTAACCCTTTATAAGAGGCATCACAGTACACTACAAAGTCCTCACTGCCTTCAGGTAGGGCTAAGATAGGGGCGCTGCACAACTTTTCCTTGAGAAGTTGAAAAGCTTCCTCCGCTTTCTCTCCCCAGTCAAATTTCTCATTTTTTTCTGGGTTAACTTCGTCAAAGGCTTTGCTATTTTCGAGAATCCCTTAATAAATTTTCTGTATTATCCTGCGAGTCCTACGAATTGGCGTATTTCTGTAGGAGTTGTAGTTGTTGCCCAATCCTTTATCGACTCAATCTTCGTGGGATCTATATGGATACCTTGTTTATCAATTACGTGACCTAAGAATTGGACTGTGGGTATCCAAAACTCGCACTTGGAAAATTTGGCGCATAGTTCCTCTTCCCTTAATAATTCTAGGATTAACCTAAGATGCTCTTCATGCCCCTTTTCACTCCTAGAATATATCAAGATGTCGTCAATGAAGACGATCACAAACTTGTCCAAGTATGGCTTACACACCCGGTTCATGAGATCCATGAATACCGCTGGTGCGTTGGTTAAGCCAAAAGGCATAACCTGGAACTCATAGTGGCCATACCGAGTTCTAAAAGCCGTCTTTAGGATATCTTCTTCCCGTACTCTCAGTTGATGATAACCGAATCTTAAGTCGATTTTTGAGTAGACACACGATCCTTGGAGTTGATTGAACAGATCGTCGATTCTGGGAAGTGGGTATCGGTTTTTGATGGTTAGTTAATTGAGTTCCCTATAGTCGATGCACATTCGGAACGATCCGTCTTTCTTCTTGACGAACAGAACTGGAGCTCCCTAAGGCGAGGAACTTGGTCTGATAAATCCTTTGTCAGAGAGTTCTGACAATTGCTCAGACAATTCTTGTAGTTCTGATGGGGCTAGTCGGTAAGGCGCTCGTGCTACAAGTGCGGCACCTGGTACTAGATCAATCCAAAATTCGACATGTCGTCTCGGTGGAAGTCCGGGTAAGTCTTCAGGGAAAACCTCTGGGAAATCTCTAACGATCGGCACATCTTCTAATCGTTTTCCCTCTGGCTCCTTTTCTTCCTTTCCGGAAACCTGAGCTAAAAAGAGAAGACATCCTTTCTCAAGATGCCTCTGGACCTTCGCGTAAGAGATAACGTTTAATCTCGAGGCGCTTCGTCGATCTTTCCTATCACCCTCAATGACTAACACTTCGTTCCTGTAAGGTAGTCGGATGATCTTTTCGTCATAGAGGATAGTAGCATGGTATTTTGACAACCAATCCATTCCGACGATGATGTCAAAACTTCCTAGTTCTACAGGCATTAGGTCAATATTAAATGGGCGGTTGGATAGGTTTAAGGTGCAACCTCTTACAATGGTGTCTACTTTTTCTACTTTCCCATTAGCCAGCTCTATATTATACATGTTGCCTAAGGTAGTCGAAGAAATACCAAGCAATGGGCTAAAGGCAGTGGAGACAAAACTCCTATCTGCTCCCGTATCAAATAATGTAGATGCATAGCGGTTATTTAAAAGGAACGTACCCGTTACCACATTCGGGTCTTCCTGGGCTTCCATTTTGCCCCCCGCGTAAACCCTGCCATGGGCTATTGCATCACTTCCCCGATTACCTTGGGGCACCACAGCTACTTGGTTCATGCCAGCTCCTGGGTTTCTCTGATTACCCTGTATCCTTAGTTGGCCTCTGTTGCCACCATTTCCCTGGTTCTTAATCTTTTGGCATTCATTCCGATAATGCTCTCTTTCACCACAGCCATAACACGTGGTTTCGGCCTTTGCCGGTGCAACCTGTGCTGCCGCTAGAGGTCTTGCTCTGCAATCGCGGGTCATGTGTCCTACTTTCTGACACTTGTTGCATTTGACTGTGCACTGACCCTTGTGATGCAACTTGCATCGATTACAAAACGGCAAGCTTCCAACGTAGACCTTCCTCTCTGTAGGTCTGGCAGCATACACCTTGGCAATCTCATGCCTCTTGTTCGGGTGGTTATTGTTTCGGGGATGGTCATCCCATTTCCTTTTATTGTTCACACCCGCTTCGATCGAATCTTCGATCACCTGATCCATCAGCTTGTTGGCTACCTCCATTGTCTCGTGGAGATCCGCAGCCTTGTATGTAGTGACATTTCCTTTAATAGACTGAGGTAATCCTCCGATGTACCTCTCCAACAAGCGGGTCTCAGTTTGAACCATATCAGGACACAATAGAGCTATTTTCTGAAAGCGTTGGTTATATACTGCCATGTTAGTGCCTTGCACCTTAAGATTCCAAAATTCTACTTCTAGCTTCTTCACTTCATTCCTAGGGCAGTATTTCTTGAGAACCATCTCTTTAAAGCTCTCCCATGACATTGCATACGCAGCGTCATAGCCATTCAAGTAGTTATTCCACCAAGTTAGAGCTGCATCTAGAAATGTGAACGATGCAAACTTAACTCGATCCTCCTCCAAACATCCACTAATCCTAAACACCGTTTCTAATCTTTCGATCCATCGGACTAACACAACTGCTCCTTCAGTACCTCCAAAACCTCCAGTCATTATTTTCCGAAAGTCTTGGTATGTACAACCTCGAGCACTGTTAGTTGCAGGTCTCGAATTTCCAACATCTGTTGTGGAGTTGTTTGCTGCAGCTAGTGCTACTGCTACCCGTTCCTCTACGAGTTGATCGAGCATGGCTCGATTCACTTGTGGGGCTGCTGCTTCAGGTCTGACGGGGCCTTGGTTTGCAGGTTGTGCACGTATGGTTCGGGTTACTTTCTTCGGAGGCATGTTGCTGTATAAGAAGGATAGAGATAATCAAAATTTGAAGAATCGGCACAAGTGTAATGTATATGGGTAAGGTAAATTTCCTAAAGACGGTAACATAATAAAATAGTCGATCAAGCTCGTCATATATTAAAATAAGGTTGGGTGTACAAAATTTCGAACTCGAACATCTAAGAAATAACATAAGTTCCTTGATTACAACAAAAGACTAATACTACCACTAACTGGCAACTATCCAGTTTAGTGTACATCTCAACTCCTAACTCTCGAACTCATCCTGCCTGATGCGTAGTTGTCTCAACTCTCATGCCATCTAAGCTATGATGGTCTCCAAATTTCCTACCCTAGTCTCGAGCTGTGCAACGCGTCTCCTTAACGCTAATACCTCTCTACGATCCTTGTGCTCAGCTCTCGTGACTCTAGCCATAACTGACTCCAGCTCATGCACACGATGCCAATTCATCCATTCGGCATCCCAAGCTCTGGCTTGGTCTCTCCTAATATCTCCTAACCTCCGTCGGACTTCAGCAAGCCCTCTGCCGACCTGTTCATCCCATCTTCCTAATCTCTCCAACTGATCGGAATGAACGTCCAACAAATTTCCTTGAGCACCCAACTGATCTAGAAACCCAGTAACATCATCTTCCTCCTCTTCTGCTACTGGTAGAACCGCAGGTGGAGGGAAAATCGGTGTGGATGGAGATGGTGGCACAAAAGTAGGTGAAGATGGCTCATAAGTGGGACTACCTGCCTGGAGTGGAGTACTGTGAATACACTCAATATCCTTCCAAACTTCGCCATTAATCACACAAGTAGTCGGAGCCTCATCCCTGGCTCGCAATCTAGCAGCTCTCAAACCTAACCCGAGAGGCATATCCCTGTCCTCTCCTACAATCTGAGCTGCCCTGGAGCTCTGTCCCAACTCGAATGTACTAGGCACTTCTCCCATAATCTCCTTTCCATTTCGTGGCTCAGCTGGTGCAACATTCTCAGAAATAGGGTCTGCCACGGGTTCTTCTTCAGGATCCTCTTCTTCTTCTGAGTCGGAATCATCAGTCCTCCTGAGCCGTTGGTGAAGTGGTGAATGCTCTTGAGATGATGCTGGTGAAACTGACACTGGGGTGGTAGAAGTCCCTGTATAGATAACTCGAGGTCTCTTCTGGGATGCTGACAGAAAATCTGAGTACCTCATCCGATAACCAGGAACTCTCATGCGAGCTGTACGTCTGACTGAAAGAGTAGGTTGTGTATCGTGACCAGTAGGCTGACTGGAAGTAGGCAGTGCTGCTGTGAGTGGGGGCTCGAGTAGGTCAGGATCCGGTGCATTATAGGCTTGCAGCACTTGCATGTACGGGTCTTCTGAATTTGGCGGGATAGGATGGGAAGACATAGTCTGTGACAAAATGGTATACGTGTGTAAGTATATTGGTAATAATAACTAGTGTGGGTTAAGTGTATATAAATATATACATATGATACTTATAGTAACAAGTCACAATCATAACAGACAGTCAAGTCAGATAATCATCAAGCAAAATGGCAAGCAAGGCAAATGGCGGTCATAAGGACTTGTTTTTATAAAAATGGATATAGTTTAGGGTTTATATGTACCTAGTTCTCTATAACCTGGGCTCTGATGCCAATCTGTAACACCCCCAAAATTTACAACGATCGCGGAAGCATACAGAACTTTGAGGGTGCTACGGTTGCGGGTGCAACAATTGGAAATCACAACACAAGGTAACAAAGAACGGAATACATACTCCGTTTTTAATTAAAATCAACAATTAAGTTTTACAAAAGGTAATTCATAGTTTTAGATAGAATTTAGGCCCATTAAACATTGTGGTCCCACATAAAAACAAGTCTCCAATAACAATTTGCCAATCTGACAGAAAAAGAAAGCTCCATGACCCTTTACCTTGCCATACCAAATTAATCACACACCTGAGAAAAACATGCTAAAAGTCAGCAAAAAGCTGGTGAGTTCATAGGTTTAAATAAAGTCATCAAATAATTAGTTTGGACTAGCATGATCATTATAACACATATAATGTCATACAAAAGTATCTATCGCACTAGCACTAAGTTCATGCAACCGAAGCTCAACAGTCCAGTGTGCTAATCTCTAACACATAATTAATAGTCAAGGGGCCCTTAGCAAGTGTTTAACCCAATACACTCGAAGTCCGACTTGCTATACGCTCGTTTGCCTATCCGGTCAAACCGAACGGGGGAGTCACCCCAATAGATCTATCTAAAGCAATCGCGCTTCCCAAAGGAAATTAACGGCTCATGAAAATGGGCATAACAGTGGGTTCTAGGGCTTAGGCTAACTGCGCAATAGGTTTGAGTAAAAATAATAACATTATGGTCCATAAAAGATTTGCATGTTTCTCACCCCATATTTGTAAAAACAAGTAAAAGTAAAACTGGGGCTATAAACTCACCTATATTGGGCTGAACAGTGAATGCTGTGAAATTAGGGAGTGCACGGCACCAACACGCAACCTAAATTAAATAACCATGTCTTAGTTTCAAGTATTAAATTCAAGTCTCTTCAGATTTTAATTTCAATGTTTTTGTGTACTTGTGATGTTGTCACTTGCGTGACAGTAAATGGGGTTACTAAAGTCTCTCCTAAAGGGCGGTGAGGGGAAATCCTACAATTGTCCTAAAGGTATGGATGAATTAAACCTAATTGTGATATGTATATATATATATATATATATATATATATATATATATATATATATATATATATATATATATATATATATATATATATATATATATATATATTTACATATATTGTTTGTTAGGGTCACCTATGTTGGTTCTAAAAGTATGACTTAATATTTGTGAAGTTCATCACTTAATGGTTTATACCCGTTAACTTGAGTAATTTAACTAACTTCCTTATTATGATCCATTTACACAGCCTTAGTTTAAAGTTTTATGTTTCGACAATCTATTCAAGTTAAATGATATATGTATATTTTTAGTGACGTCCACTTTACCTTAATTGATTTTCAAATACAAGTGTTAACGTATTTGACCGGATCTAAACACACACGTTGTGTTGGGGATACTTTGAGTATATACTTAATAGCACGCGGAATTTACTACCAAGTACTTAGAAGAATATGATTTTTTGTTTAGTGATTGATCAAGTAAAACAATAAGAACAAACGATATCAACCAAACTATCACTTCAATATATCAAACGATTACAATATGAACCTGAAGGATATTAGGTATTCGGTATTAGACGTATTCGATATATCTAAAACCTAATCTAAGGATCTCCTTTTATAATGCAAAGAGTCCTGTACAAGTAAAACATCTAACCGAATCATTCTATACAAATAAGATATATACCATATCTTTTCTATATTTATCTTCACACGGTTTCACCTTGATCTCTTAAGCAGTCCTAACTGTTCTTCCATCAACAGTCCTAACTGTTCTTGTATACTTCAACCGTACTAACTGCTTAAGTTTAATTCCCAACAATCCTCCCCTAAACTTATGATTTCGATGCAAATCAATAAGTTTCTTGAATTAAACATCTGATTTCGTTGATGGGGTGGATTCTTTCAAACACTTGACTTAAATCTCGAAACACTTTGGGAATTATCTTCACATATCATACTCTTTTGGTCAACTCTTCAAA
The DNA here is from genome assembly GCA_021014915.2 of Artemisia tridentata subsp. tridentata. Classification (NCBI taxonomy): domain Eukaryota; kingdom Viridiplantae; phylum Streptophyta; class Magnoliopsida; order Asterales; family Asteraceae; genus Artemisia; species Artemisia tridentata. The sequence goes on from CP139507.1 coordinate 311,522,953, forward strand.
AATTACCAAAATTGATTTAATTACATCATGGAATTAATTCCTTATACCAACCCAAGAGTTAATTCTTCATATCAACCACGCATTGAATGTCATTAAACCTTCATTAACTCTATAAAAACTCACATATCCACACAAAATCTTCAACACAAATCTTTAACTTTTCAATCACAATGAATTCTTCTCCACCAAACATTATAGAAATCTCATCCGACTCTTCTTCAGATTCTGAAAGTTCAGGTTGGAAAAACTATTTTCCACCAAACTATTCTTCAACTTCAAGAGTTAATCTTTCAAAGAAAAAAACTGAAATATCCTCGTCCGATGAACCTTCAACAGATGAACTTCCACCTTATGGGGATGATTCATCCTCCTCTTCTGACTCGTCTGACGATGATGATCTTCAAAAGCTATCTGTCTTATTAACAAAAGAATTTGAAAAAGCAACATCATCAATGAATATCCCTGTTCCAAAGAAGAAGCCTGAGAAGAAACAAGTTCCATCTCCAAGAACAGTAGTACTTGCACTTCCCTGCAAGAAGGTGTCTGACGTCATGGGTAGCAGAGGAGCCCGCAGCAAAACTATGCCGGATATCCTTGGAATAGGAAAAGGAAAACTTGAGTAGTTGTGTTGTTTTTGTGTTGTGTAGGTTTTGTTGGTAGTTTTTGTTGGTTTTTCACCTGTGAAGCTCGTATGTAATGAATCATCGTTAATGAATAGACTTTTTATGTTCTTCATTATAATTTATCTCTGACACTTAATTCCTCCCCTGAATTTCATAATCATCAATCATCGTTAACAGCAACTAGAACAAACTTTAATCCTCCTCTTTTTGGAAGAATCCTCACCATCAGATGAACTAGAACATATGTTATCCAAACTCAGTATCCAATATGACCATTTGTACAAGTTACCATCAATTCAGTTGTGTAGTTTCAAACTACTCTCAACACTTCCAGATGTATTACCTTCTGAGAGAGGTGTATCACAGAGCATAAACTCAGTAGGAACTAAGTTTTGAACAATCAGTACAAACTGGTGAAGCCAGCAGTTCAGACTGTTAACTCCAGCAGTACTAACTGTTTAGCAAAAAGTTTTCAGAGATAAAATCAATTATTTTAATTTTAATGTGGATTCGAAAACATTTTTGTCCACTTATAGTTTTTAGCAAACTATCAGCTATGAACGGATTTGACTTGTCTTTACCAATAGCCGTTTGTTATGGACTAGCCAACTCTTCACACTTGGATTTGGTGAGTTGATAACCAACTAGTTTTTGGTAAACTATCAACCATAAACGGATTTGAGTAGTCTTTACCAGAAACCGTTTGACCTGGACTAGTTGATTAGACATGGTGAATCAATTACCATTTGTTGTGTGACAAGCATTCACACTTGACAATCCAAACCACCATACTTTTCAAAGCACAATCCAAAGCAAAAAGCTTTTCTTAACCTGAAATGTTAGTCCAAAACCAAAGAAAACACAATACACAATATTCTCTTTTAACAGTTATCACAATTGACTAACAAAATCACAAGCAGTACTAAAAAATATTCAAGCAGTCGCAACTATACAAATAGCACAACTAACAGTACAAAATCCAAAAACATTTAGACATTAATCTTTTGAAGGATTAAGCATTCCAATACCTGTTACCAAGTACTGAAATCTGCTTACATCAAAACCTTTTGTTAAGAGATCAGCAAAGTTGTCATCAGTGTGTATTTTAACAACTTGTATTAATTTCTTTTCAGCACAGTCTCTTATAAAATATGTCTAATTTCAATATGTTTAGTTTTTGAATGTTGAACTGGATTCTTAATGATACACATTGTACTGTTATTGTCTATATGTATAATTGTGTTTAAGAAATTGTTCCCATAATCAAGCATCTGGTTTTGAATCCATAGAACTTGAGCACAACAACTTGCAGCTGCCACATATTCTGCTTCTGTAGTAGATGTGGCCACCATAGTCTGCTTCTTACACAGCCAAGAGATTAATCTTCGACCTAAGAACTGACAACCACCTGTTGTAGACTCTCTATCCATGCTAGCACCAGCATAATCAGAATCAGAGAATGCAACAAGATTAAATGCGGACTCTTTAGGATACCATAGCCCCAAGTTAGGCTGACCTTTAAGGTATCTGAAGATCCTTTTTACTACTGTGAGATGAGACACTTTAGGAGTTACTTGGAATCTTTCACAGGCACAAACAGCAAACATAATGTCAGGCCTAGATGATGTAAGATACATCAAAGATCCAATCATAGATCTATACATGTGCACATCCACATCTTCACCACTGTGATCCTTTAATAACAAATGTGTCTCCTTGTCAATTGGTGTGCTAGCAACCTTGGCATCTGTGAATTGAAATTTCCTTAAAATTTCACCAACATATTTATCCTGAGAGATAAATATACCATATGACTTTTGTTGTACTTGAAGACCTAGAAAGAAGGTAAGCTCTCCCATCGAACTCATCTGAAATTGGTCTTTCATCAGCTTTTCAAACTCCTTACACATCTGTTTCTTTGTAGAACCAAAAATGATGTCATCTACATAGACTTGTACCAGTAGAATATCACCCTTGTCCTTTTTAATAAAAAGAGTTTGATCAATTTTCCCTCTATGAAACCCATTCTGCAGAAGATATTTAGCAAGAGTTTCATACCAAGCTCTTGGAGCCTGATGCAATCCATATAGAGCTTTCACCACCTTATAAACCTTGTCAGGATGCTCTTGGTCTATAAAACCTGGAGGTTGTGAAACATAAACCTCTTCATCAATAGTACCATACAGAAATGCACTTTTCACATCCATTTGATAGACCATAAACCCCATAAATGAAGCATAAGCAAGAAATAATCTTATTGCTTCAATCCTGGCAACTGGAGCAAAAACTTCCTCATAATCTATACCCTCCTCCTGAGTATAGCTGATGAAGCGAAAAGTGTACCGCTTTTAGGGGTTCATTTAAGCCCTAAATCGTATTTATTTGATCAAATATTGCCCTAAATCGTTCCTTTTGTCATTTTAGGTACTTTGGAGAAGAAATCTGGAAAAGGAAGCATTTTGGACGTTTTTGGAGCATAAAAGTGAAGAAAACGACAAAGTCTCCAAAGCTGCTGGAAAAGTACACGTGACGGCGTCAAGGATTGCTCCTGACGGCGTCACGGCTTGGCAAAAGAGGTGGATATGACAAATACACGTGACGCGCCAGAGAGTTTTACAAAGGAAGTCTGACGGCGTCACCCTTTAAGGTGATCAAGGCCGTCACGGTTTAAGTTAAAGAGAGACGGCGTCAAGCACAATTGTGACGGCGTCAACACTTGACGCGCCAGAGTGGATTTTGGAGGATTAAAGAGGGACGACGTCAGGAAGACCATCCGGGAACCCTAGCCGCGGCGAGGTGACGGCGTCACCTCCTACAACGTGACGCCGTCAGCCCCTAAATTCTATATATAGTTTTGCAATTTTTAGTCATTAGTGTGCAACTTTGTAAGGAGAAACCCTAAGACGAATTTTCTGCCATTTTTAAGGGTTTTATACCCTTGGATCTCCCATGTTTAATTGAAGATAAGTAATCATTTAATCATTCAACATGTCTATGTGTTGTTTGATTATATCTTGTTCTTGTCTTTTAATTAACATGCTAGGCTAGATTTATCTTGTGTTTGCTTAGATCTAATGAAACCTAACTATTGATTATTGGTTGTTGGTGTGTTATTAATTGTATTGGATGATTGTCTATCGATGTTAGGCTTAAGAAAACTGGCTAACCTCCTATACGGTAACTTGCTTGAACGTCTTAAGAAACATGAACCAATGCGTACTAAGGTTTTTATGGTTGTATTTAATGCATGAGCGAATTCTAGTGATCCCATGTTAGGAGCTTCTTAGCCGGCTCGACATAGGAGTGAAGTAGGAGCTTATAGAGTTGGGGAAGTACGTACGCCACCCCACGATTGGTATTAAGGAATACACCCGTCATCCACGCAATTAATATACACTAATCAACCGGTAAAAGATAGTTAGGGAGTAAGGAAATCTAAGTAAACACATTTCTCCCCATATAAGTTCCACAACCTTTTCATTTTCAGTTATTTTATTTTATTTGCAATTGTAGTTATTTGGGTTAGTTGACTAGCAACTAATTCCGCCCACTCCTTCAAACCCGAGATTTTACTTGCTTTCCATAAAATATAAAAATACAAAAAGAATCTTCCCTCACCCTTAGACCTATTATAGTAGTTTTTCAATCCTAACGATACTATTCCCCTAGAGAACGATCAATCCCTCGGTACTTGCCACTACACTATACTACATCGGTCAGGTACACTGCCTGGTGGGGATTGCAAGCCTCTTGAGATCCCTCGAGAGGTAAAACCTGTTGTAAGGTCGCAAAACCACGCATCAAGTTTTTGGCGCCGCTGCCGGGGAATAGTTATTGTTTAGGTTGAACTTTTATTTTATTAGGTCTACTCACTAGATTCCTTTCTAGTGAGATTTTTGTTTTATTTTTCTAGGTTTTTCTTTAGTCTATCTTTTTTTTTCGTTTCTTTGTTCGTAACCATTACCATCCGACATCATGGAAGGTGGTAATATCCTTGATCCCAACAACCCACCACCACGACAAAACCAAACTCGTAGAGCACACACTTTAGGAGGATATTCCCTAATTTTGGATGATAACCCCCCTAATCCTAGAATCACTAGGAGCCGTAGCTCGATCAAAACTCTTGCCACACCCTATGCTGAACCCGAAAGGGAAATGCATAAATTAAGGCAACACCACCAAGCGGCCAAACCATCCACGATCAATTTTGATGATGCCTTCTCCGAGGAAGAATCCAATCCTCACTCTACACCTCCTAGCCCTCAAACCAATCACGATATGGAGGTTTCCGAAAACCCCATCCCTAAATCCCTCAAGGACTACTCTTCTCCCACCCCTCGCGGTTTTTCCAATGCTATTGTTTTTCCTAATGAACACACGAATGGGGTCTTGCGTGCAACCGACATTTGGCTTGCCCAAAGTGTATGCAAGTTTCACGGATTGAAAAGTGAGGATCCAATCCAACACATCAAAGACTTCCTGAAAATAGTGGATACCCTCCATACGGACGGAGCCACTAGAGATACCTCCCGGCTACGATTATTTCCCTTCACCCTTTATGAGAAAGCCAAAGATTGGTATAACAAACTCCCCTCCGAGTCCATCTTCACATGGGAACAACTTATCTCAAAATTCTATGAGAAATTCTTTCCCATAGGAAGAACTTCAACGTTAAGAGACGAAATCTTCCGTTTCCATGTTGGACCAGCTGAACCCATTCACGAATCCTGGATCAGATTCAAAGATCTAATTAGACAAGTCCCTCATCATGGCATTAAACTCTGGCTTCTTGTCCAGATCTTTTATGACAGTGTCCCTAAAAGCGACCAATTTGGTATTAATAATTCGGTGAAAGGAAAAATAGCCAACCTAAGCGCTGAGGAAGGATGGAATAGAATTGAGGAATACGCAAATGATCAAGACGATACCTGGGATGAACCCGATTCGATCATGAGCGTTTCCAAGATCATGAAAGAGCCTCCTTTTGCTAGCCAATTGAGTAGATTGAATGATCAAGTATCTTATCTGGACAAGTCACAACCAACTAAACGGTTATCAAACCCATACTTGATCTGTGACCAATGTGGTGGCCCGCATGAAGTGGAGGAATGCGGGGATGATACCACCACCGAACAAGTATGCTTGTCAAGCCACGACATCTTCGATGATCCTTCGCTCTTAACTTTCTACCAAAACAATGATTTTACCCCTTGGGGAAATCTTGTGAGAGAAGAGGGAGGAGGAGAATATCCTGACTACAAGGTTAGGAGCACTTTTGAGGATGATCTTGGGCATTTCATGCTTGAAAAGAATTTGCAACTAAAAGGTCTTGACAACCTCATCAATAGCCAACAAAATGACCTAAGGGCCAAATTCGCAGAACTCAACGCCACTCTCGACGGTCTTGGCAAACCTCAAACAAATCAAAGAGATCCCTTACTCGCCATCACCACTCGTGCTGGAACAACTACTAAGGATCCACCTTACCCAGCTCAACAATCTAACGTCATGGAACCCGACACCCCTCATGAGGAGGAAGGTAATGTGAACGATGGAAATCCCGAGCAAACCCCTCCGGTAACTCCCTCTCCACCTACTCCAACCAAACAGCCCATTAAAGTCCCATACCCGTCCCGCCTCAAGAATCAAAAGGTCGAAAATGATAATAAAAGATCTTGTCATATTTGAAGAATTCGGTCGTCACCATACCCCTTCTTGATGCATGTTACCATATGCCCAAATATAGTACATACTTCAAGAAGCTGCTAACCAACAGAAAAGGGCTCGAGGGTCTTGTAACCTTAGGAGAAGAATGTTCTGTGGTGACTCAACGAGGGCTGCCAAAGAAGGTGGACGATCCAGGTAGTTTCACCTTGCCCTGTTCAATAGGATCTCTTTCAGTCAAGAATGCTTTAGCCGACTTAGGAGCAAGTATCAATCTTATGCCGCATTCCATGTTCCTCAAGTTAGGGTATTCTGGATTGAAACCAACCCGTAAGAACATCCAACTAGCCGATAGATCAGTCAAATACCCCTTAGGAATATGTGAGAATGTGCTGGTTAAGGTAGGGAAGTTCAAATTTCCAGTTGACTTCGTCATCTTAGAGATGGAAGAAGATGACCTAGTGCCCATCATTCTGGGGAGGCCATTCCTTGCAACTGCTCGCGCTGTTATTGATGTTCATGACGGCAAACTAACCTTGCGAGTGGGGACCGATAGCTTAACCTTCAACATCAAGGACACAATGAATCTTTCTCTCGAAGCAGCTAATCGGCTGTATTTCATCGGAGAAATCAATGAACTATCTGACGAGATTGACAATTGTATAGATGAACAGGTGGAAGCTGGTTGGTTGCGAGATGAAGCTTTCTTACCCATCTTAGAGGAAGAGAAGACTATGGATGTGAACGCAGTCTCCTTCTATCCCAGACAAGAAATCGAACAGCTTAAGCTTCGTAAACCCGAGAACAAACTTAAACCTTCCATCATCGAGCCACCCATGTTAGAACTCAAGGAACTCCCAAACAACCTGGAATATGCTTTCCTCCAAGGAAAAGATCAACTTCCGATAATCATAAACTCTTCTTTAAAAAGTGAACAAAAGGATAAACTCTTAGGAGTTTTAAAAAAATATAAAGGAGTTATTGCATGGAGTGTAGCCGACATCAAGGGGATTGACTCAACCTTTTGTACGCATAAAATCCTCATGGAGGAGGATTATAAACCCACCGTGCAACCTCAAAGGCGAGTAAACCCCAACATAAAGGAAGTCGTAAAAAAGGAAGTCGTTAAGCTCCTAGATGCGGGACTAATTTACCCAATCTCAGACAGTCCATGGGTAAGTCCTGTACAGGTTGTACCAAAAAAGGGAGGAATGACGGTGGTTAAGAACGATAAGGATGAGTTAGTGCCTCAACGAACAGTAACTGGATGGCGTATGTGCATCGATTATAGGAAGTTGAATGATGCAACCCGAAAGGATCATTTCCCTCTCCCATTTATCGACCAAATGTTGGAAAGGTTAGCGGGGCATGAGTACTACTGCTTCCTAGATGGGTTCTCAGGGTATTTCCAAATTCCTATCGCTCCTGAGGACCAAGAAAAGACTACGTTTACATGCCCTTATGGCACCTTCGCCTACAAGCGAATGCCCTTTGGACTATGTAACGCCCCCGCCACTTTCCAGCGCTGCATGACAACAATCTTCCATGAGTTAATGGAAGACAGCATGGAGGTCTTCATGGATGATTTTTCGGTCTTTGGAAACTCTTTTGATCGCTGTCTTGCTAACCTTGAGAAAATGCTCAAACGTTGTGAGGAGACTAACTTGGTACTAAACTGGGAAAAGTGCCACTTTATGGTAAAAGAAGGGATTGTGCTAGGGCACAAAATTTCAGGAAGTGGAGTTGAAGTAGACCGGGCAAAAATTGAAGCTATATCCAAACTTCCCTATCCAACAACTGTCAAGGCAATCCGTAGCTTCTTGGGTCATGCTGGCTTCTATAGGAGATTCATTAAAGATTTCTCAAAGATAGCTAGACCAATGACTCAGTTGCTCGTGAAGGATGCCCCGTTCGACTTCTCTCAAGAGTGCAAGGATGCATTCGATCGATTGAAGCAGGAACTTACCCAAGCTCCAATTATGGTCACCCCTAACTGGGAGTTACCCTTTGAAATAATGTGCGATGCTAGCGATTATGCTGTTGGAGCAGTATTAGGCCAAAGGTTTAACAAACACTTTCAGCCAATATACTACGCTAGCAAAACCATGAATCCTGCTCAAGAAAACTACACTACCACTGAAAAGGAATTACTAGCCGTGGTATTTGCTTTTGATAAGTTTCGCCAGTATCTTGTCCTTTCTAAAACGGTTGTTTTTACGGACCATTCAGCTATTCGATATCTTTTCACTAAACAGGATGCTAAACCGCAGTTACTTCGTTGGATCTTACTATTGCAAGAGTTCGATGTAGAGATTCGTGATAAGAAAGGAGCAGAGAATCTTGCAGCTGATCATCTCTCTCGTCTCGAAAACCCCAGCCTCGCTGAATCTGACAAGAGTGAGATTCGGGAGTCATTTCCTGAAGAGCAGCTCATGTCAATAAATGATTCTGAACCATGGTATGCGGATTATACTAACTACCTGGCAAGTAGAGTCATTCCTGAGCATATGAGCAGGCATGAAAAAAAGAGGTTCTTCAATCAATTAAAGTACTACTTTTGGGATGAACCTTTCTTATTCCGAAGATGTCCAGATCAAGTAATCAGACGTTGTGTTTCAGAAAAGGAGGCTATCAGAATTATGAAAGAGTGTCATGCAGGTCCATCTGGAGGGCATCACGGAATGAACACTACTACACGAAAGGTCTTCGACGCAGGATTCTATTGGCCTACAATATTTCGTGATGTAAAGGGAATGATACAGACTTGTGACGCGTGTCAAAGAGCGAGGAATATCTCTAGGAGGGATGAAGCCCCGCAGAATTATATACAAGTTTGCGAGGTTTTCGATGTTTGGGGAATTGATTTCATGGGACCCTTCCCATCTTCAGGAGGGAATGAATACATCTTAGTGGCCATTGATTATGTTTCGAAATGGGTGGAAGCACAAGCCCTTAGGACTAACGACGCTAGAGTAGTAATTCATTTCTTAAAAAAATTGTTCGCCAGGTTCGGAATTCCGAAAGCTCTTATTAGTGACAGGGGAACCCATTTTTGCAATTCGTAAATGGAGAAAGTTATGAAAAGATATGGAGTCTCTCACCGATTCTCCACCGCTTACCATCCTCAAACCAACGGTCAAGTCGAAAACACTAATAGAGCCATAAAGAGAATATTAGAGAAAACGGTCAATCAAAACAGAAAAGATTGGTCTTTTAAGCTCGATGAAGCTTTGTGGGCATTTCGAACCGCTTATAAGACACCAATCGGGACAACCCCGTTCCGTATGGTATATGGCAAGGCATGCCACCTTCCAGTAGAACTGGAACACAAGGCATATTGGGCACTTAAGGCTTGTAATTTGGATTATACGGTTGCGGGAACAAATAGATTCTTACAACTCCAAGAGCTCGATGAATTGAGATTACAGGCTTATGAATCTTCCATTACATACAAAGAAAGGGCAAAAAGATGGCATGACCAATGGATTAAGAGACCCAAGGAGTTTTCAGAAGGAGACAAGGTCTTATTATATAATTCTCGCTTAAGGCTATTTCCTGGGAAACTTAAATCTAGATGGTATGGACCTTTTACCGTAAGGAGCTCCTCTAAAACCGGAGCCGTTGTGTTGATTGACGACGAGGATAGAGAATTCACTGTGAATATACAACGAGTCAAGCATTATCAAGAGAATGGTAATGAAATGATCAATGAAGAAGACATAACTTTTGATGAAGAAGTCACGTAATGTACGTGACTTTGAGTCTAGCTACAAGACTCGTTAATAAATAAAAGCGCTTCTTGGGAGGCAACCCAAGCTTTATTTGCTTTGTGTGTTTATTTATTTGTTTGTTTGATTTTATTTGCTTTCGTATGTATGTTTAATTTTTATTATTATTGATTCATGTTCAAAACTAAATTGTGAAAATGCTTTATCTTGTTTTTAACTTCGTCTTAACTACATATAAAGGTATTTTGCAAAAGATAAGTGTAAGGGAAATCCAAATCGGTTTATTAGAACAAATGAACATGAATCATAACAATATTAAATTAACATACATATTAGTAATTGTTTGAGTCAAATGCTTGTATCGAGTCATAATGATGTTTTGCAGGAATTCCAGGAAGTAAGGTATAGGTTTTTCCAGAAATTTTCCGGAAACTTAACATGAGAATTCTATCAGATCATTTCTGACGGCGTCAGGCCTTACAACCTGACGGCGTCAGGTTTTAATTTTCTAAAATTTTTGAAAGTTTTGTTTTTCTACCGGAATCATAAAAAGTTTTTATTAAATCTCTAACTTATAAACTCCAGGAATCTGCAAAATAATCATTCCACAAGCATTATATCCTTATATAGATTTATCCCGCCGTTGTTATGCAGGTTTTCGTGTTTGTTTTCTCAGGTTTAACAGGTTATTTTGGACAAGGAGATGTATGTGGAATCTAGCTTTTGGCGATGCATTAGTCTTGGAGCTTCAACATTACCTTGGAAGAAGATCTAACCATGTTACCTCTTTATCCACCAAACGAATCAGGGGAGTATTTGATTTCATTCTTTTACCTTATTTACTTTTACATCTTGTTATTTGAACATTGGGGACATTGTTCATCTTAAGTGTAAGGGGGGTAAAGTACGATACTTTAGAGAATGCAATTGCACTTGATTTTTGTTTGTTTAATGGTAGATGTGTAATAAAACCGAGAGAAATACCTGTTAGGGCAATTTTAGTGCCAAATTTAAAAAAAATTTACAACATATAAGAGTGAAACTTTGATCTTAATGAGCGTCTCACGGATAGGAGTTATATGACTAGCACAAAACCGTACCACTAAAAAATTTTCCACCCCCAAATATGTGAGGTTCGCCCCTAGAATTGGTAGGAAAAGCATTTATGCTATGATGTGTGTACCGGTAGCACTTAGATTCTAGAACTTGCGTTAGGACCATTCCGAGGCCACAAGTGAGACTACATTCTTGTAGTTAGATTTACTACATGATAAGAGGCATTAGGATTAACCCATTGTTTTACACCTGTGTTTTTGTTATAATTACATTGGCTATATTGGTCAAGTAATTCTCCCACACCCTTTGCGTTGTACTCATTTTTAGTACACGATACCCCTAGTACACCCCTCAGAGCCTATCTTTTCGTTTCTAACTTTAAGCATTTTACTTAAAGTAAGAATTTGTTTACACCCCACTTAAATGTACACCCAAATCGCCTTAGCCTACCTTGTATGCACTCATTTTTAGTGCATTATTGTGACAACATTTGTTTAAACCCGAAGTTAATTATCTAATTGATTACATGGTTGCTAAGTCGAGTCATATCCTTGTACATATTGTTTTGGGACGATTGGGACTCATGGGTAAAGTACTAGTGTAATGGAGTAATGGGGAAGAACAACATTATTACCCCCATATGTGCTAAATATTTTAAAAGTACTCCAAGTGTGTCGATTATCTTAATTCGAGTCATTAGAATAGTTATTTGTAAAGTTATGTAAAAATTCAAGTGTAAGGGGAATGCGACGCCCCTACAATGTATTATTTTGGATGGTAGGGCAAGAGTGTATGAAAAAAAAAAAAAAAAAAAAAAAAAAAAAAAAATCAAGAAAATTACAAAAAAATGAGAAAAAGAAAATTAGAAAAAACATACGGACTAGCATCCCGTTTCATTTTATGTTTATTTTATGTTTTTGTTATTTTGTTTTTAGCTTAAGTCGAGTCTAGTCTTGGCTTAGCAACGCCATATTGTACATGTAATTAATCAAGATCTTTAACTCGCCACCAGTAAAATATCCCTTATCCAACAAATCCGTGTTTATCATATCCCTACACCTAACGTTATAACCCGTTTAAAAGCCCTCTTTGATAGTTTATCTTAGGTGCTTACGCCTAGTGGAGGAGGTTTTTGATCCTTTCCCAAGCCTATGGTAATCTATTTGCTATGACAGGTAGTGAGAGATATTATTCATTTCCATTTATGAGATATACTTTTATGACACCTGAGAGATGTGAGTATCTAAACACTACTTGTGAGGTGCAAGTTTGTAATCTCCGTGCTTATTATGATTAAAGTGGAATGACTATTTGTTGTAATTACTTTTATATTAGTGTTAAATGACCCCTAACTTGTATTTTGATTAGAATAAAAGCGCATTTGCTTGAGGACAAGCAAATCTCAAGTGTAAGGGTATTTGATGAAGCGAAAAGTGTACCGCTTTTAGGGGGTCATTTAAGCCCTAAATCGTATTTATTTGATCAAATATTGCCCTAAATCGTTCCTTTTGTCATTTTAGGTACTTTGGAGAAGAAATCTGGAAAAGGAAGCATTTTGGAAGTTTTTGGAGCATAAAAGTGAAGAAAACGACAAAGTCTCCAAAGCTGCTGGAAAAGTACACGTGACGGCGTCAAGGATTGCTCCTGACGGCGTCACGGCTTGGCAAAAGAGGTGGATATGACAAACACACGTGACGCGCCAGAGAGTTTTACAAAGGAAGTCTGACGGCGTCACCCTTTAAGGTGATCAAGGCCGTCACGGTTTAAGTTAAAGAGAGACGGCGTCAAGCACAATTGTGACGGCGTCAACCCTTGACGCGCCAGAGTGGATTTTGGAGGATTAAAGAGGGACGGCGTCAGGAAGACCATCCGGGAACCCTAGCCGCGGCGAGGTGACGGCGTCACCTCCTACAACGTGACGCCGTCAGCCCCTAAATTCTATATATAGTTTTGCAATTTTTAGTCATTAGTGTGCAACTTTGTAAGGAGAAACCCTAAGACGAATTTTCTGCCATTTTTAAGGGTTTTATACCCTTGGATCTCCCATGTTTAATTGAAGATAAATAATCATTTAATCATTCAATATGTCTATGTGTTGTTTGATTATATCTTGTTCTTGTCTTTTAATTAACATGCTAGGCTAGATTTATCTTGTGTTTGCTTAGATCTAATGAAACTTAACTATTGATTATTGGTTGTTGGTGTGTTATTAATTGTATTGGATGATTGTTTATCGATGTTAGGCTTAAGAAAACTGGCTAACCTCCTATACGGTAACTTGCTTGAACGTCTTAAGAAACATGAACCAATGCGTACTAAGGTTTTTATGGTTGTATTTAATGCATGAGCGAATTCTAGTGATCCCATGTTAGGAGCTTCTTAGCCGGCTCGACATAGGAGTGAAGTAGGAGCTTGTAGAGTTGGGGAAGTACGTACGCCACCCCACGATTGGTATTAAGGAATACACCCGTCATCCACGCAATTAATACACACTAATCAACCGGTAAAAGATAGTTAGGGAGTAAGGAAATCTAAGTAAACACATTTCTCTCCATATAAGTTTCACAACCTTTTTATTTTCAGTTATTTTATTTTATTTGCAATTGTAGTTATTTGGGTTAGTTGACTAGCAACTAATTCCGCCCACTCCTTCAAACCCGAGATTTTACTTGCTTTCCATAAAATATAAAAATACAAAAAGAATCTTCCCTCACCCTTAGACCTATTAGAGTAGTTTTTCAATCCTAACGACACTATTCCCCTAGAGAACGATCAATCCCCCGGTAATTGCCACTACACTATACTACATCGGTCAGGTACACTGCCTGGTGGGGATTGCAAGCCTCTTGAGATCCCTCGAGAGGTAAAACCTGTTGTAAGGTTGCAAAACCACGCATCAATAGCCTTGAGCAACCAATCTTGCTTTGTTCTTTATCACAATGCCCCTCTCATCCTTCTTGTTCCTGAATACCCACTTTGTACCAATCACTCTCATTCCCTTTGGTAGATCAACCAGAACCCAAACATTTTGAATTTTGAATTGAAGTAACTCTTCTTGCATAGCTTCAACCCAACTTGATGAATCTAAAGCCTTTAACACATTCTTGGGTTCAACCTGAGATAGAAAACATACAAACTTACACTCATGCTCATCTTCATGATGTTTCTCCTCATAAACCACACTGAGAAATCCATGATGATCTGGGTCTTGAATTTGCCTTCTGGTCTTGACTCCAGATTGTACATCTCCTATGATATTGGTAAGTGGATGATTCCTATGTACATTAGTATGGGGAGTAGAAGGAGCTGCATAGCTGGTAGGCATGTTTTGCAGACGATCTCCAAAGAAATCAAACTCATTAGCTTGAGAAGCAATATCAACAGGTGAATCAAGATGAGGTTGACTTGGTCCAGCAGTATCAATATTTTGCTCAGCAGTTGGAACTTGAGGTTGAGCAGTACTAACTCCATTGGAACTACTCGTTGAAATTTGAGCTTCTTTACCATTCTGACCACTTGTTTCAGCAGCATCTTTCACTTTGTCTACACCACTTGATGAAGGAATATCATCTTTCTTTGTAGAAGACTCATTCACAGGACTTTCTTCCATGACAGGTATGAAAATGCAATCATCATCTTCCTCCTCTGAACCTGCATCATTGTTAGTATTTGTACCTGTAACAGGCACATAATTCATGGAATCTGAAAGACTGTCAATATCAAAGATCCAATCTGGACCTACACCTGCAACATTTGGTTTATTCTCCAAAAATTCTATGTGCAGATTTTCTTCTACATGCTTGGTGCTTTTATTGTACACCCTAAAAGCCTTACTGTGCAAAGAATAACCAACAAAGAAACCTTCCTCAGATTTCCCATCAAACTTTCCTAGTTGGTCTTTGGTATTAAGGATAGTAACATGACAACCAAAAGGTCTCATGAAGCTTAAAGCAGGGGTTCTACCTCTAAGAAGCTCATAAGCAGTCTTATTGTGAGGTTGTACAACTAAAACCCTATTCAATACATAACAAGCAGTGCTAACTACTTCAGCCCAAAATGAAACTGGTAGCTTAGAGTCAGCTAACATTGTCCTAGCAGCCTCTATAAGAGTCCTATTCTTTCTCTCAGCTACACCATTTTTCTGTGGGGTTCTAGCTACACTAAACTCCCTCTTAATACCTTTTTCTCTGCAAAAGTCATCCATCACTCTATTCTTAAATTCAGTCCCATTGTCACATCTTGTAACAACCGTGATTTTAGCAGGTTAGTTTGACTAATCGTCTCAACCTATTTAACTTTTGTTTGGTGTGTATTATGTGCTTACGTGTGATATAGGTGGTATATGTGCGGTATATGGGTAATAAGTACGTGTGTTAGCACTAAATCCCTTGGTGTGAGATTTTTCGTCATATTGAGTAGTGTTAAATTTTGGGAAAAGTTCATTTTGATCGCCTTGGTGGTGTAGAAATGACTTATGTAATTTTGGTGTTTTGTGGTTTTGCGTAACGAGTCTCCGTTCAATTATTTGAGCGTTAGTAAGTTACGTGGAGGTTATTTTTATGAAGTATATTAATGTTAAGGGTGAAGAATCTATTTTTGGAAACTTTATTTTGAAAATGATATTATTCCGGTTTGTCGTAAAAACGAAGGTTTATCGCGTAAGGTGTTAAAATCAATATAGGGTTTTTATAAAATATCAAGAGTATAAGGTTTTTAGTGTAATAATTAAATTTAATAAAAAAAAAAATATATATATATATATATATATATATATATATATATATATATATATATATATATATATATATATATGGCCGGTTAAGGATAAAGAAAAAAAGGGGAAACAAAATCTTATTCTAATTACAAATCTTGGAAGAAAAGTTATCTAGAATCTTCCATAGCACACTATAAATACAAAACCAAAATCTCCTCATTCTCCCCTTTAGAATTTCGACCCAAGGCAAGAAAAAAGGAAGAAGAGAATTTTTTTTAGGGTTTTCATCATTCAAGGATTGAGGTAAAATTTTAATACTAATGTTTAATTAATTTATATAATTCATGTAGCAATAATATGATAGATTAGGGTTTATATTTAGATCTGTAAATTATGATTATAAAACATGTTGGAATCATTAATTAGTGATATTATAATGATTGGTGAAGTAATTAGGGTTTAAAACATGTTAATTAATGAGTTATGAATCTGGCAGAATTAATAGGCTGTAAAGATGCGATTGTAATTAATAGATGAAAATGAGTTAGATCACGAATTTTATGTCTAAATTATAGTTCAGAAAAAGAGATTTCCAAAAAGTCCGACCACGATCAATTTTGAGGTAGGGAAGACAGTCAAACGATTTTTGTAAATTAAGGTGTCAAAACAGTTAAATAGGGACAGAATTGGGGTAAAAGTATTGAGGTCAATGGTGACTTTTAAAGTGTAATTGGGGTTAGGCCTTCTGTGGTAATTGATTACTATATTATGTTTGACTTCCACGCGAAAATTAGACGATAATAAGTTGTGCGAGTATGTCTAAGAGGTCAAAACTTTTTGATGTCCGATCAGATCCGAATCTGGATAGATGACATGTTTGATTTTTCATTGAGTACTTGTGTGTGATTTTAGTGCATGGTCTTCTGGGACAAGCTTTTATGCTTATGAAAGGTCATGGTGAATTTTTGGTGTGAGTTGTGAAGCGTTATTCGCTGTGATTTTATGTGGGTGAAAGTACCCTATAAATCTAAGTTTTTAAAAGTTTTATTTAAGGGATTTAGTGAGTATAAAGTATTGGGTAATGATTAGTATGGAGTCTAGGTAATCCCTAGTGGGTTATATAAATATTATACATCCATCATATATATGTGTTACATGGACTATAGCTTTTGGCTTGGTCGCGTGTAATGTGATATTATTGTGTTGTATAGATTTGTGAGTTGCTTGTTTGGAAGCTGCGGAATTGAGGTGAGTTCATAGTCCCATATTTTTACTTTGTTTTAAACTTGGGATGGAGATGATGCTTGTTTAAATGTTTTGAGTTACTGTGATTATGTTTTGTTAAAAAGCATGGACTTGTAATGGTTATTATATGTATACTGCATGTTATTGTGGTGTTTAATTGTGGTGATTATTTGAGTGGGAAAGTCCTAGTGGCTCTACTCATTATAATTATCTTGGATCAATGGGCGTGTTCCGTCCCAATTGTGGTGGTATTTGGATCGGTGGGCACGTTCCGTCCCAATTGATGTGGTGTTTGGATCGGTGGGCACGTTCCGTCCCAATTTATATTTGGATCGGTGGGCACGTTCCGTCCCGTAAGCTGCGATTGCATGTTAGTTGTATGATAACTTTACTTTTACTGTCCTGCAAATGCTATACTATGTTTTATAATCACAATAAATCGATAATCGAGGTGTTTTGTGTGTCTTAAACCTATGAATCTCACCAACATTATGTTGACATTTTTAAGCATCATTTTCAGGTGAGCATTCTAAGGCTAAGATAGAAGGGCGCGATTAGAAGAGACCTAGTTTGCATTTGAGGATGGTTATCTTTAAGTTTTAATTTGATTTAGTTGGATTTTGTTTATGATACATTGAATGTCTTCCATTATTACGTTATGTTTTAATGAAGATACCTTGGAGTTTGTTTTTGGTTGTTTTATTTTGGGGTATCGTTACGACACTTTGTGTCTGTTCCTTACTCTTTATATTTGCATATAGTAATTCTCTATATAGACGCCATGTGTTGTGATGATATCCATGATGTTGCACTCGCGTTTCCGCCATTAGCGAGGTGTAACACATCTGATTATTTTAATCAACTAGGTTTTCTACTTCAACAATAAAGGTCTTAAGTATTTCACTTGTCTCATCCTTAGTTTTCATAAAGAATACCCAAGAAAACCTACTATAATCATCAGTGATAACAAGGCAGTATCTCTTAAAGTTTAAGCTATTCACAGAAGTAGGACCAAACAAGTCCATATGCAACATATATAAAGCTTGAGAAATAGAGTTCTGGGTCTTTGGCTTACATGAGGCTCTGTGTTGCTTACCCTTAAGGCAAGAAACACAAGTTTGGTCATTGAGAAAAGTTTTGTTTGGTAAACCTCTTACCAACCCATTTTTAGCAATATTGTTAATTGTTTTAAAATTAACATGACCAAGCCTCCTGTGCCACAACATTGATTCTTCCAATGTGGCTTTTGCAACAAGACAAGTAAGTCCAACCTTAGGAACTAGTTTATTCATCTCAACACTGTATGTATTATCCTTTCTAGGGATTTTAAGCAATACTTGACTTTCATCAGGTAGCTTGAAATCAGGAGAAAGTATAAGACAATCAGTATCAGTAAATAAAACTTTTTTCTGTTTATCACAAATTTGTGATACACTGAAAAGATTGTACTTAAGTTCTTGTACATAATACACATTTTCAAAATCAAGGTTACCAGTTTTAATTACCCTTTTACCAGTAATTCTTCCTCCAACACCACCACCAAAGACAACTGGTCCTCCATCCAGAGCAATAAAGTCTGAAAGATATGACATGTTGCCTGTCATGTGCCTTGAACATCCACTGTCTGAATATCCTCTATCTTCTTTGCCATTTGAGGGATGTTCCTGCACACAAAATAAAGGTGTTAGTTTCTTTTGGGGATCCAAACCATCACTGGTTTGGATCTGCCTTGTGCATCAAGATAAGAAAACTTGTTTGAGGTCTTTGATGCACCATTGGGTTTGATAGAATTTTTAACCCAATGTGCTGAGGCCTTGACAGCATTGCCCCTTTTTCCCTTAACATTTAAGTGCCTAGCAGTAGGATTTGCTGGTCTAGCAGTTGGAACTGCTGACCTAGCCGTTGGAACTGCTTGTTTAATCTTAGGCACCCACTTCTGATTAGTCATTGCTGTTTTCTGATAAAAATGCCTTTTAACTGTTTGTGCATGATTTGAAAATTGTTTTGCACTTGAAACAGTTTGCTTGTTTTTAAACCACTTATTTTGACTAGCAGTTGAAACTGTTTTGATGTCAGTCTTTAACATAACAGCTTTAGGTGACATATTATGATTTGCATTAGGGTTTGTCAATCTAGTTGGACTATTTTGAGTTACCCTAGCGTTGTTATTCCTGTTCACCCTTGCATTCCCAGTAACCCTCTTTTTCCATGGGTTAAAATCACAATAAGCAGCCATATGATCAAAACTTTCACAAACAAAACATACTTTTCTAATCATAGCAAACTTATCATCCATTTTCTTAGATTTTGAGTGATTCCAGTTCCTATGACTACTCTCAGAACTTGATGATCTGTTCTTAGTCCTATACATCTCAGCATATCTAACATTTTTCTTAACTGGTTTTATGTTTTCAGTCTTAACCACTTTAGGAGCATGTTTAACTTCTACCTTAACAACATTAGGTTTATCCTTAACCTCTACATTCTCATCATCAGATATCCACTCCTCAATAGTTGGTGCATCTGAATTCCTATCAGAGGACATCTTTTCCTCAGAAAGAGATTTATCACTAGCACTCATAAAAGAATCTTCTGCCTTAATAAATTTAACAGGATTCTCACTAACCTTAACACCATATCCAGGAAAATCCATATCCTTAAACTCTTCTAAACCTGTATGAGCTAAATTAATTCCTGGTAGAGCAAACATTCCTCTAAAAGGGGGTGCAACTGACTTATAACCTAAACCAGATTTAGCTTTGTTAAGTATTTGACTCTCTACAATCTTCTTAACTCTATTTGAAGTATATTCAAGAGTGTCTACACTTAACTAGATGTTTTCTTTCTCCTTTTTAAGCTTCTCTAGTTCATATACAAGTCCACTCATTTTATTATCTTTTATTTGCAATTCCCTCTTTAAAATACCTATCTCATTAGAAAAGTTTGACTCATTCTGTTTATAAAACACAATTTGTTCTTCCAAAACAGCTAATCCTCTTTTATGATTTGACAGACTAAAATTTATTTGATTAAATTCAACTCTAAGATCATCATACTGTTTCTTAACATTTTCATAATCTTTTAAAACATGAAAAGAGTTTGAACATTTTTCATGTTTATATACCTCAGTGTCTGAGAAAGCCATCAAACCCAAGTTAGTTGGTTCCTCTTCTTCCTCCATGAAGCTCCAATCAAATCCAGCTCCATCTACAGCTACCATAGCCTTGGAAGAAGGCTCTTCAACATTAACTGTTCTCCTTGACCCTTGTTGATTCTTAAACCCTTGATTCTGGTTGCTTTATTGTCTTGGACCTCTACATTCCCTGGCAAAGTGCCCCATCTTGTGACAATTAAAGCATTCCACCTTAGACTTATCATACCCAGCAACATCTCTTCCATTGAAGGTAATCTTATTCCCAGTCCTTTGGTAATACTTCTTAGCCCTGATGCTTATCAAAGCCAACTGCCACTTTAAATCCATAGCTTCCAAATCATCTTCAGCAATTTGAAGAAGATCTTCATTAAAGATCTTTGACCCACCAGACTGTTCTGATACAAATTCATATATGGTCTCTTCAGTCAAGCCAGCTGTAACACCCCGACCAGACATGGGTAGAGATGTCACAACAATGGTGACATATCAGAAACATACACAAGCATACATCTTCAATAATACAAAGGAATACAAAGGTTACAGGAAATTACAAGGAAATACAGAATTACAGAGGAATAAATACTAAGTCTGAAAATAAAAATTCTTCTAGTCATCTCTATAACAATTTATCTATCACCGTGTAGTCCTCTAAGTCCAATGATACTCTCCACTCATACCCAGCTTCCTACTAAAACCTGCCGCAGGAAAAGAAATGCGGCTGAGCTACGAGAGCTCAGTGAACAGATATAACGGTAACAAGCAGTAATACAGAATAGTACAGAGTGTCAGAAATATATGTCATGCAGATATAATCAGAATCAAAGGATAAATAAAGGAGTAAGGATAAAGGATAGGGAATAATAAGTAGGTAAAGGTAAAAGGAAATAGTGCAAGGTATAATAATGGTCAAAGGTAATTAATGTATATGGTAAGGTAAACAGTAATCCACCACGAGCCCAGAAACAGAAGTATCATAACCATGTAACCATATCAGTAATCCAGAGGGGATGCCTCTCAAGTAACCAGATAATATGAGGGGTGTCCTCATGTATCAAATATATATGGAGTAGCTAGCTCCCAGAGGTTGTGAAAGACGTGTATCGCACACACCATCAGTCACCAGAGATATAACAGATAATATAAACAGATAACAGAAACAGAACAAATCTAGGATGCATCCATACGCCCCAGGTGGCCAGAGTCTACCAATAAACACTAGATAAAATAAAGTCAGGGACGGGATAGGTCATCTCTCTCCTACCCTAGAGTCAAGTCATCGGTGCATCAATGACAAGGACATGAACACCTCATGCCTAGTAAGTTGGCTCGGGTATCAAACCGTGGTCAGAGTCAGATATCATATCAGAGGGTCATGAATAAAGGTTCATGTCATAAGGTTCATGTCAAATATTTCAGGAGTAATATCAGAGGTTCAGAAATAAATCAGGTTTATATCAGAGTTTATAAACATGTTCAAGTCCAGGTCCAGAAATAGTATATCAGATTAATGCTTATATCAAAGTTCAAATTAAGTTTCAAAACAAGAGTTTATAGCCAGGTTTAGAATAAGGTTCAAATCAAGGTTCAATAGGTCATATTAAAAGTTCATAATCAAAATGGTTTATAGGTTCATAGAGAAGATTTTTTTAATTCAAAGGTTTCATATTAAACTTGTATTTAGAATAATCTTTCAGTGACTTTCATAAAATGATGCTTAGTAAAACCTTTTTATAACGATAGTCTTTAAAAGAGATTTTCATAAAACCTTTAGTGCAGTTCCAATCCAAAATTGGTATAACATCGTATTCAAAACTTTTCTCAAAAACTTTTTCATATTATCAAGGAAAGTTTCCAATTTCAGTTATAATGTCAAAATGAATCTTCAGGGTATTCAGAGGTTTGCATATTCAGGTCACAAGGTGAAGAACGAATCATGTCAAGTATCAAAGGAATAAAACAGGGTTCAATTTATCAAGGGAACTCAGAATCAGATACCATATCAGGAAGGTTCATAATCAAATTCTTATAACGAGGTTCTAATCAGGGATTTATAAACAAGGGAATCATATGACAGATTCAGGTAAAGGGGATCATAGCAATGGCATCAATACAGAAACTGACAGATCCGAAAATGAAAGAGATCATGAGAAACCTGTGAGAAGGTTCAGAATATCTGTACCTTATACCGCAAATGAAAACACAACAGAACAACAAGGTCGGAAGCAACTCCGTCTTCAGCGGATCTACATGAATTCATGACTAACTTATTAAAAGCTTATTTAATTTCAAATTACTTATTTTAGTCGGCTTTCCAGTTTTAGTAACTTTTCATTTTTAGGTAACTTTCCAGAAATAGCAACTTTCCTTATTTAGCAGGTTTCCAGAATTAACAGATTTCCATATTTAACCAAGATGCTATCATTACATAGTAGGCCAAGTCCTTATTTACAGATTATTATGGGATTAAGGTATATTTTATCAAGTTGCAAAATGTTAGGGTTAATTATGACAGATTTTCATATTATAGGGTTTTAAATGCAATTATTCTAATTTCAAAGGTCTAACATGAAAATACTTTAAGTTACTGATTTAAATACTCATTTTATTCAGAATGACATCCTAATCCCTTTAGTTTCACAGATTACAATTTATACCCCTCTAGTTTCAATATTTACAAAACAAACCCTAGATTTACATAATTCATGATTTAATCCCTGTAATATCCATATTTACCAACCAAGCATATTATTTTACAAAATTACAGAATGTAACCTCAGAATTAAGTATAGTACGAATCAGACCCTCAAAATTCAGAAATTTCACATTTGGTCCCTTAACTTTACAAAGCATATAATTCAAATCATAATTTAGTATCAATTACATATTAAGCCCATAAATCCTCAAAATTTCACATTAAACTTTTAATATCAGTATTTACTCAGAATAACATCAAGATTCGAGAATTTACATTTTTAGTCCCTCTATTTTAATTAATTACAAATCAACCCTTATAAATACAATTAATTCATTATCTTGCAATATTTACACTTAGGGCCCTCAAGTTATATTTTTCCCACATTCCTACAGATATATATAAAATTATGAAAATACCCTACAAGTTTCAAAGTTGGCAAAACATACCCTTGCAATTTAAAAACCAATTCGGTATACACTTTTTAATTCCAAAACAAGCCCTAATTTGACCCAATCATTAAACACTCATTACATAATCATTGTAACACATTTATTGATCAGATCCAACCCATAAAACCCTAAACCCAAATCGTTCCTAGGGTTTTCATAATTTTTCTTTATTTTTCTTATAATCCGATTATACCATTAATTCAAGAACACATGATTTAAGCTTCCAAAAATCAAAAGGCTATTTTTCCAGACTTTTATGATCATCATAAAACACGTAAAAATTATGGTCACAACCCAGAAAATTCGTATAACACTATTTGGGAATTAAGTGTGTTTTATCCCTTTTATTTTCGTACACCTTTATAATCATGCATGATTCATGTTTCTTATTTTTTTTAGGTTATATTCGACCCATAGATCACTAGAAAAATTCTGGATAATTTTTAGAACATAAGAATAATTCGTGCAAAATCATTACCTCTCGAATGACACAATCGAAGAAAAACAAATACAACGAACGAACGAAGGCTTCTAAATTCAGGTTCCTATTTTTCTTAGCTCCTTAATACTCCAAAGATCGCCAGAAAATTATTGGTTCAGGTCCAGAAGTCGTATGGGAGGCTTGGCGAATTTTTGTTCCAATCGCCAATTTAAGGTTCGGAATTTTGTTAGGGTTTTAATGTGAATTAACTCATGGGTTGGTTATGAATGGTAGTTGCTGAGCAATGGGGAGAAAAATGGGCCTAAGAACCAAAATTATTATTGCCCAAAAATAGATTTCCAAATTTGAATTATTTTCTTAATTAATTTGTAGGTTAATTGATTTAATAATTAAAACTATATCATGAGTATTTTAATTACCAAAATTTCGGTCCATATGTGTAATATAAATTTTTTGTACATGGTAAAAATGTCAAAAGCTTGCCTCAAAATTATTTCACTTATATGTAGTTCATTACCAGAGATTCGGAATTAATTTGGTACTTTATATAAGTTTTAATTGAATTTTAAAGTTTCATGGGCAATTTGGTAATTTTGCATGTTTTAGATTTTAGCGTTTTACACCAGCAGTGCTAGTTTTTACAATAGCAGTGCTAACTGTTGGTATAGCAGTACCAACTGCTTCTTCATCTTCATGATTAGAACTGTTCGAAGAAGATACAAAAGCCATATTCCCTGAACTGGAACTGGTGCTACCACTCTTCTTGACCTTTTGCTCAACAATCTTGAGATTATTGTAAAGCTCATTCATTGTCATTTTCTTCAGTTCTGGTTTATTGCTCCAAACCACAACATAAGTATTCCATTCAGCAGGTAAACTATTTAGAAACTTCATGTTGAGGTCTTCTTGAGGTATCACAATCTTCAACACAGTAAGTTGACTGATGATCTTTTGAAGCCTATTAAAGATATGATCCAAAGTTTCATTGCTTGATGCAGTGAAGTTCTCATAACTTTGCTTGAGTAGGGTTTTCTGTGCCTTCTTGGTAGCTTCATTGCCACCAAATCTTTCCACCACTGCTTCAAAAAGAGTTTTAGCCGACTCGTAATGGCTAAAGTTCAGCACTTGATCATTAGGAATTGCCATTAGTAACAAATTTCTAGCCTTCTGATCATTCTTCTTTTTTATTCTCTCCTCGTTTGTAACTGGCTCAGTGTTAAGCTTTGTGACCTTGGAACCATCAGCACGTGTTTCTTCAACAGCAACTGGTTTGAAGGAATCACCATTGATAATAATATCCCATAATGCATAGTCTTGCACCATGAAATATTGCTCTATTCTGAGCCGCCATAAATCGTATTCATTCTGTTTCAGCATGGGGAGTTTAGCAAGGATTGAGGTTTGAGGTGTCTCCATGTCCATCTTCTTGGATTGCTAGTGAGTAAATACTTCTGGTTCTTCTAGACTCAAAGTATCAGAAACCTGGCTCTGATACCACTTGACCGGATCTAAACACACACGTTGTGTTGGGGATACTTTGAGTATATACTTAATAGCACGCGGAATTTACTACCAAGTACTTAGAAGAATATGAGTTTGTGTTTGGTGATTGATCAAGTAAAACAATAAGAACAAACGATATCAACCAAACTATCACTTCAATATATCAAACGATTACAATATGAACGTGAAGGATATTAGGTATTATGTATTAGACGTATTCGATATATCTAAACCCTAATCTAAGGATCTCCTTTTATAATGAAAAGAGTCATATACAAGTAAAACATCTAACCGAATCATTCTATACAAATAAGATATATACCATATCTTTTCTATATTTATCTTCACACGGTTTCACCTTGATCTCTTAAGCAGTCCTAACTATTCTTCCATCAACAGTCCTAACTGTTCTTCCATCAACAGTCCTAACTGTTCTTGTATACTTCAACCGTACTAACTGCTTAAGTTTAATTCCCAACAGTATTGTTATATACCTTGTCGTGTGTTATGGTCTACCAATACCGTGAGATTTATTGCTAACCTAACTATTTTCACTACACAAGTTTATGCTAGTCTATATATTTCTATTTTTATCAAAGTGAGCGTAAAATTAATCGTATCACAATGTGTATATATTAGCCTAGTTGTTTTAATTGTTTTTGTCGTGTTTATCATTTCGGCTATTCAAGCTTTTAAGTATTCATATGTTAACGTAAATAAGAGTACACTTTTGTTTTCAGCTATGTTTGCTTTTACGTGACTATAAATTGAATAATTTTAGCCAAATGTTTATATGTTTGACTATACAAGTCTTATATAAGTTAATGAATTTTTATGTGTCCTTTGTGTTTCGGCTATTACAAATTTAGTTGATATAAATTGTTTTGTACGGCTGTTGATCATTTTCTTTGCTTGCGACAATATAACTGTTATTCGAATGGGTTTCTTTACACTTAATGGGATGCGGCCCATGGGTTCTAGGAGGGGAAATATTAAGTCGCTATTGGGCTGGGTTTATAATTTATCCTGGTGGGCTTAAGGGTCATTCGCAGGCCCATAATACAGGCTGGGTCCAAGGCTATCAAGTGGGCTATTAGTAGGCTCTTAGTTGGGTTTGGTTGGCTTTTGGCCTGGTATTTTACTAAGGTAAAAACAGAAGTGCACCAAGTTCACTTACTTGGTGACACCTTCCTGGGACTTTTCTTTTTCGCCACTGAGATGAGTTACTACTCATGGTTTCGGCTTTACTTCATTACCCCTATTCGAGTACTACTCGACTTCTAACCTTTGGGGTCTAAGTGGTGACTATACGTTGAGCTCTTGACCCATCTATAGGTCGACTTGGGTGAAGCGAAAAGACCTCAAAGCTTAGCTACTTGTACTCTAATCATCCATCACTTGCTAGTCTTTCTTGGGGTGTATCCTGACAAGTCACTAGTATTTCTATTCGACCACAAATCTTACTTATTGGGTTTGTTTTGAGCAAATGATGCTATCCCTTGTTGAGGTTTCAAGTTCGGGGTCAAATGAGCCATTCCAAGGCTCAAACCGTGGGTGAATTACTCATGGTTTGGGGTCAAATGGTGGCTATCAACTTGGTTCAATTGTCCCCTAGATGAGATGCTTTTCCCTTGTCCATTCTACCACCCTTGGCACCTAGCCTTGGCTGTCAATGGTTTGGTTAAATCTTTGGTTGGTTTCAATGTTTATCGACCTCAACATAGCAACACAAGAGATACCATTTAAGCTATTCTATTCAAATCAAATCTTCCACAGGTTCAGACCAGGAACCTGTGGTTCCTAAGGCCCTCGAATACATTAATGACCTAATCTTGACTTAACCAAAATTCCCAGGTTCGATCTTGAACCCGTCCATTTTGTGACCTTGGTTACGATACTAATCATGATGAACAATATATTTTCATCATTCCTATGCTACTCTTTTCGACAACAACAATAATCAAAAAAATTTCTCAAAGGTTTCTACCTCCTGGGAAAACCTATTCGACATCAACTAACAAGTCAACACTAAATTTTTCTCCTCAAATTAATTATATTTCTAGGTATTATTTCGACATAAACACTATAACATCAACCCAAATTTTCTTATCCACTCGACTTAATTTCTTATCATGAACGATTCTTGATAATTAAAATAACACAAACTGAATGTATCTAAATCAAAGGTTAACCTTACAACGATTTCTTGGTGAATGAACACTTGGATGACCTTCAATCCGAGACCCAACTGCTCCAATATCAACCAACCCTAACCTCCAATCGAATCACAACTCAACCCTTTTCTTGAGAATCTCTCAGATTTTCGGTATATTTTGATGATTTTGTGATTCGAATCCCCTTTGGAGGTGCGGATTTAAAGAGTATATTGGAGAGTAACTCCATAAGGTCTTTCGGATTTGGGGTGAATAATCTTACCCTTTTGGTGTGTTATCTCTATTTCTATGGTTTCTTAATCCTATGTTGGCTCGTGACTATTGAAGAAGACAAGGTTTTCTAGGTCAAAGGATTAGATATTGGCTGAGATTGAAATGGTGATGGGTCGAAGTTTTTGGGGAAGATAATGGGGCGGATGAAATGAATTAGGGTAGCAGTTTTTTATGGGTTTGTGTGTTAGTGGAAAGGTGGGGATTTATTTTTAAGTATTGGAAGAGTTATTAGTTTAGGTGTGATACTTTAATACCCGCGTTTCGTCAAACTGTGTTAAATTCGGATCCGTCCTGGAACCGTCACCAATATATGAGTTTATATTTTTAGAGTCGTTATATATTACTTACATATTTTTTTGAGTCCTTAATTATCCACTAACATTTTCTGAATCTCAGATTTGTTCCTGGTTTGCGTGTGGTGTCAGTCCGTGTGAAACTGGGATAACCTCCCGTTTTCAATACAATAATCATAGGTAATTCATTAGATGTAATAATTTTACTGTTCCTTGGTGAGATTTCCGGGTGACAATATGTGCAGGTCTGTTATCCGTTTTAACACATAACGGTCTAGTCAGGTGTCCTAGTCACATAAATGAATTGTCAATAATATAAATATTAGGGAATTTTACCAGTTGTCATAGTAACTAACTTTAAGGTTTAGTAGATAGGTTGTTCTTTTCGTGTACGTTAATGGCTGCAAACACGCCTTTTTACTTGCTGAATTGCGGGGCTTTCGTATATGTTAATGGCTGCACACACGCCTGTTAATACAAATATCGTCCTAAAAACGTTATTTATATTTTACGATCTTTGCTTAGTTTTGTTAATGACAATTACAAAGTTTATCTTTAAGCAAAGGATAAATAAGATTAAGTCTTTTACATTTATAGTGATAAGTCTTTTAAAAACACATTTTCACATTACAAAGTTTACTAGGAATAACATATACACATTTACATGTTTATTCCTTAAAATAAAAACTTTATTTCTAAAATATTAGGATGACATCATGGCATGCATCATGAACAAAATCTTTAATAGATTTTGTGATATTTTGTTTAGATCATCAAGCCAAAGAGTTGACATTTGAAGATATGAAAATATATGGAAAGATTTGGAAAGATTTGAAGATCTCTTAGCTGGCTTGACACGGCGGATCCAAATGAATACAAAGACGGATCCAAGTTTTGGGATCCGCTGGATCCGCCACCTGTTGTTCAGCTTTGCCTATAAATAGCAAGCTGATCATTTGGCCATTCTCATCACTTACATAGCATAAAATATATATTCTTTCATTCGCATATCACTAACCCATATTATTTCATTCCTAGTGATCTTCCTTTTGTAGCAAAAGAGATCAAGCATTGACAAGCTTTAACATTCTGTTGCAAGACTTGATAGTTACCTACTGTGTAACTTATTAGAGATTAGGCATCATAGTTGCATCTTTTATTCAGTAGAATCCGGTTAGTGTTGTAGTCCTCAAAACACATAGAGTGAACGGGAGTGCTTGTACCCTTGTAAAGAACTTGACATCTAGCTTAGTGTCGGTAATCATTTAGGCAACGTCAGGTTGGTTCTTCCTTAAACAAGAACCCGGTATTTAGCTTTGTACCGGAAAAAGGTGTAAGCGACGTGTATTAAGGTTTTCTCCGCCGAGAAGGGAGTTTGTTTCTTAGTGAAGAAAAACTCTCGAGTTAGAGGCTCGAGGAGTGGAGTAGGGCAAGGAAGAGAGTCCTTGTAGCCGAACCACTATAAATATCCGTGTTGTGTGGTTTGATTTTTCCTTTCTCTACTTACTTATATTATATTGTTTGTTTGTGCATACCTACTTTGAAATCACGTTAAGTCACAAAGCGAATTAATTTTAAACGGTAAAACTATTCAACCCCCCTTCTAGTTTTCCACAATTGGTATCAAAGCAGGTTACTCAAGATTTACAAAATATATTGTATTTTTAAAACTTGAAACGATCAATGGATTTTGAAAACTTTAAAGAAGGGCAATCTATGCAAAGACCACCACTATTTGAACCAAATTGTTTCATATATTGGAAAAATCGCTTTGAGACATATGTGAAGTCAAAGGACATAGATCTGTGGTATATTATTGTAGAGGGTGATTACAAGCCCATTTGTAATGATGTTTCAAGTGGTCGGGATGTAGGTACTTCTTTTATTCGTCACAGTGATGAACAAAAGAAGTTGATTGCCAAAAATAATGAAGCCAAAATGATGCTTTATAATGTTTTACCTAAGAAAGAATATGAAAGAGTTTTTATGTGTAAAACGACTAAAGATATTTGGCAATCACTAATTATCACTCATCAAGGAAACTCACAAGTCAAAGATAACAAAATTGATCTTCTTGTTCAACAATATGAACAATTTGTTATCTCTGAAGATGAGACCATTAATAGTGCGTTTGCTAGGTTTAATACTATTATTACATCACTTAAAAGCACTTGACGAATCTTTTTCTAGTAAGAATTTTGTCAGGAAATTTCTAAGAGCACTCCACCCGAAGTGGAGAGCAAAGGTGACAGCCATTGAAGAATCTAAGGATCTTTCAAGAATGACACTGGACGAGCTCATAGGAAATCTCAAAGTTCACGAGATGGTAATGGAAAAAGATTCAGAAATAGTCAAAGGCAAAAAGGAGAAAGTAAAATCCATTGCCTTGAAAGCTAGGGTAGAATCAAGTAGTGATACAGAATCTAGTTCTAGTAGTGAAGATGAAGAATATGCCATGGCCGTAAGAGATTTCAAGAAATTCTTTAGAAGACGAGGAAAGTTCGGTAGACCTCCTCATAAAGAAAAGAAATTCTTCCAGAAAAGCCATGATGATAGGAAAGGAAAGGTAGATAGAAAGTGTTTTAGATGTGGAGATTCTAGTCACTTTATAGAAGAATGTCCAAAGCCTCCAAAGAATAAGTCTCAAAGAGCCTTTGTCAGTGGAGCTTGGAGTGATAGTGAAGGAGATGACGACGAGCCTAAGAACAATGAAGTTGCTCTAATGGCTCATGACACAGCAAAGGTACATTCTGACTCGTCATACTCTTTTATTAATGATGACACATTAGATATAGAATATAACAAACTACGTGAAATCACTCTAAAAATCATAAGCAAAAATAAGTTCTTAAAAACTAAAAAGAAATTTTTAGAAAACCAAATTCATCAGTTAAAAGAAAAGGTAATAGGGTTAGAAAAAGATAAAAGTATTAAAACATGTGTCTTATGTCAGAAACTAAAACATGAAATAGAAACACTAAAGTTTACACAGGAAAATCTTGTCAAACAAAACTCCAAATTCAAAAGATTTGATAAGCACATAAACTGTGCAGATGACACAATGAGGTTACTAAAAATGCCTCATGGTAGTTTTAAACCAGATTTTATGAGAAATGGATATTTAAGCGACTTTCAGAATCAAACGATAAAAGTAAATAAAACTGTTGTTCCAACTGAGTCAGAGACTCACGGATCCAACGTATCCAAAATATTGGATCCGCCAGGTATCCCCAAGGGATCCACAGGTACAGTAATTGAACAATTAACCGCTATCCAATTTGATCATCTCCTCGACATAAATGAGCCTATCATTCCTAGGTTTTTACTTGAATTTTATGCTTCCATAAAACTTAGCACTGACGACTTGGGATTTTTGAGCATTCATTTCAAAGTAAACCAAAATCAATTTAGTTTCCCTTTGGATTAATTCGGAGAAGTTTTAGGTATTCCTAGTCAAGGAACTTGTTTTTACTCAGACAAATGGCTATTATCCATCCTAGAGTCCAACCTTGGTCGTGACCACCCATACAACACACCTCTCACTTCCAAAGAAATTATCCGTGATCATCTCTTCAACCCTAGAACCAACCCAACTAAGAAAATCCGAGGTAAACAAGTAAATCGAGATCCATTTGCTATGAAACTTAATGAACTCAAACCTCAATTTAAGAAACTAGAGGAGATTCTTAGAGCGAATGTCATTAGCACTGTTGGAAATAGAGATCATGTAAATGCTAGTCTATGCTACATGCTCTACTATGTGTCGATCCATCAACAATTCAATTTAGCCTACTATATAGCCAAAAGAATGGCCGACATACCTGTATTAGGTACCACCGCAATGCCATATGGAATGCTTCTTACTCGTCTGTTTAGAGCTTCTATTCCTATTCCTCCAAACTCATATGGTTTTCTTCCAGACTACACCGAAATTTCAAACACCTTCGTTCCTCTTAGTGATTATAAAGTAGCAGTAGTAAAGGAAAACGCGCACATTCTCCAACCTTATCTTCATCATCGGCTAGTGACGAAGATGGTTTACCTAACTCTAGGATTCCTCCACCCGAATATTTGCGTCAACTTCCTTCCGTTGATAATGAATCTATGGAGTATCGACAAAGAAAGGGAATGATGAAGAAGCTAGGTCGATGGATCATGAAACTTCATAAGGGTCAGAAGAAAATAATCAAGATGTTGAACAAATAGTGACATCTAAGGAGTGTGTGGTACAAGACTTTATCTGATTATGTATTGTTGAATTTATGTGTATCTTAAGATTTTATAGTACTTAACTTTTATGAGAATTAACTTAACTTTGCTAAACAATAACACGTATTATTATCAAATTTTAAGCCATTGTTTGGCTTAACTCCTTTTATGATAAGCTCTGATGATCGGTTTTATTTATATGATAACGTGTGTTAGAACCTATATATTTGGTAGTTTTGTATCATATCTTAGCTATTGCATACGTTTTAGGAGAATTTTCGGGATAACGAAAATTTTGACATATGTTCTGTTTACTTTCTGAGTTTTCATACGACGGATCTGGCGGATCACAGAATTTGGATCTGCCTAGTGTATTCCTTGGCTCCGCCAGACATACACCTGCGGATTCCACGGATCCAAAAATTTGGATTCTTCTTTGATGACAATTGGATCCGCAGGTTCATCAGTAGATTTTTGAAAATTCCTGATTCATCCCGATTCTTAGATTTTAGACTATAAGTATTCTTAGAGATTGTTTACTGATCATTAGTCTCTTTAAAATGATTTAAGAACTCTTAGAACCTTAAGAAAATCAATTTCCCACCAAAATTTGAATTTTCAAATTTATGTGCAAGTTACCTTTCTATAACACATAAAGATCCTTTTAATTGGTTCCTTGGAATCAGTGAATCAATCACATTTCATTCTTTTGAGTCATCTTCTGCATTTCTTCATATCAACTCTATTTCTATGGATTGACCTTTACAATAGGACAAACCACTTTATCTTGTTCCAAGTTTTTGGAAACCAACATTAATCCAAGCACCAATTTTCATACACTTTAGGAGCTATAAATTAAAAACTTAAGATAGTCATAACACACAAAATCGTCATCATCTTTACACATCAATCCTGCACAATACACAAATCCAACAACTCACACATGTCCAGACCACACAGAAGGACTGCCAAAATTAGTGTTAGACCATAATGGCTTGTAAATCCAATCTCTAATGTGAACTTCCCTACCATATCCACTACTACCTCAACATCCATCATCACTCCTGTGGTTAACATACCGTCACCCATTTCAACTCAACCATCAAGATCACCTTCACCTACCATAACTCCAATAGGTAATACACCATCACCAACTCCATCTCAACCAAGATCACCATCACCACCATTAGCTTCCTCACCAATACCCACATCATCTCAAGTAAGAAAATCATCATCATCTTCACAACCACCCAACTTGCAACCACATGATTTACTTACCACATTCCAAAACATTGATGATTCAATGTGGCTAAATCAACCAAACATTCAAAACAGTAAGGATCTTGATCCTCTCAACTCCTCTTCAAACACAGTGGACTCTAACTTACATGATACAAAGGACTTAGAATCCATGTGGCTTGCTTCCATCACATCTTCATCAAACCCAAACAATCCTCCGCGTTAGGCATTCTTAGGTTTCATCCTAGTATCTTCTTTGTAGGATTTATTTTCTTCTTGTAACATCATGTTTATTGACCTATGTCACAAACAAATTTTCAATGAATGGATGTTATATGTTTATGCTTGTAGGTGATCAATATTAAGCATATTATCTTATTTTAGATTACTAACATCATAGTATGGTTGTTTTAACTTCACATATTGCTTTGATCAATTGTACATTAGGTACAAAAATTTGATCAGACACTTCATTTTGA
Source organism: Artemisia tridentata subsp. tridentata (assembly GCA_021014915.2). Taxonomy (NCBI): domain Eukaryota; kingdom Viridiplantae; phylum Streptophyta; class Magnoliopsida; order Asterales; family Asteraceae; genus Artemisia; species Artemisia tridentata. The sequence continues at coordinate 311,556,896 of CP139507.1, forward strand.
CTTTTTAAAGTCAAATGGGTTGACCTTTCCTGTTTGGTTGACTATTACATATGCATTTTTTTTCCTTTTTGTTGGAGTATTAATAACCTTTATCTTGTAGCTTTTCTCAACCTTGAATCATATACGTTGGTACCCTAGCAACGGGGAGTATAGATCGAGGGGGAGTATATCATACACTAACTCATCATTTTATAGCATTTATCATACTCTTGAAATGTATACGTTGGTACTCTAGCAATGGTGAGTATACATCAAGGAGGAGCATAGCATATTCTAACCATTTATTTTGTAGGATCATACATCATATCCTTGTTACTCCATTTAGGGGGAGTATAAATCAAGGGGGAGCTTTAAAGTTCTCAAAATTGCATTCCGCTACGCATATCTTTTTTTTGTTTCGACAAAAAGGGGGAGAAACGATTAAGTTCATCACTGTGAAACATCACAGTACATACTTTACGCTTAAAATAGATTTTAAAACTTGCATAAACTAACTTAATCTATATTTTTAAAAGACTCTTCCTTTATTTAAGCTCTTTACTTAAAAATACACTTTATGTTTTGTCATCAACAAAAAGGGGGAGATTGTTAATACAAATATCGTCCTAAAAACGTTATTTATATTTTACGATCTTTGCTTAGTTTTGTTAATGACAATTACAAAGTTTATCTTTAAGCAAAGCATAAATAAGATTAAGTCTTTTACATTTATAGTGATAAGTCTTTTAAAATACATTTTCACATTACAAATTTTACTAGGAATAACATATACACATTTACATGTTTATTCCTTAAAATATAAACTTTATTTCTAAAATATTAGGATGACATCATGGCATGCATCATGAACACAATCTTGGATAGATTTTGTGATATTTTATTTAGATCTTCAAGCCAAAGAGTTGACATTTGAAGATATGGCAAGATTTGGAAAGATTTGAAGATCTCTTAGCTGACCTGACACGGCGGATCCAAATGAATACAAAGACAGATCCAAGTTTTGGGATCCGCCGGATCCGCCACCTGTTGTTCAGCTTTGCCTATAAATAGCAAGCTGATCATTTGGCCATTCTCATCACTTACATAGCATAAAATATATATTCTTTCATTTGCATATCACTAACCCATATTATTTCATTCCTAGTGATCTTCCTTTTGTAGCAAAAGAGATCAAGCATTGACAAGCTTCAACATTCTGTTGCAAGACTTGATAGTTACCTACTGTGTAACTTATTAGAGATTAGGCAATAGTTGCATCTTTTATTCAGTAGAATCCGGTTAGTGTTGTAGTCCTCAAAACACATAGAGTGAACGGGAGTGGTTGTACCCTTGTAAAGAACTCGACATCTAGATTAGTGTCGGTAATCATTTAGGCAACGTCAGGTTGGTTCTTCCTTAAACAAGAACCTGGTATTTAGCTTTGTACCGGAAAAAGGTGTACGCGACGTGTATTAAGGTTTTCTCCGCCGAGAAGGGAGTTTGTTTTTTAGTGAAGAAAAACTCTCGAGTTAGAGGCTCGAGGAGTGGAGTAGGGCAAGGAAGAGAGTCCTTGTAGCCGAACCACTATAAATATCCGTGTTGTGTGGTTTGATTTTTCCTTTCTCTACTTACATATATTATATTGTTTGTTTGTGCATACCTACTTTGAAATCACGTTAAGTCACAAAGCGAATTAATTTTAAACGGTAAAACTATTCAACCCCCCTTCTAGTTTTCCACAACGCCTCTTTACATTCTAATTGTGTTGGTTAACTAACTTTAAGGTGATATGTCTTAGGGTGTGTTTGGTAAAAGTAGCAGTAGCAGTGAGCAGTGAGCTGTGAGCAGTGAGCGGTGAGCAGTAGTGTAGCAACCCGTAGAATTCTCCAGTCATTAGTGAACGTTAATCTAGTATTAACCTGTCATTACTGTTCACTTAACCATTTTACGAGCAAAGTTTGAAAATTTTGTTTATTACATTTCTATTCAAACACGTTGTTACGTGATACACGATACTTTGGAACGAGCTCACACGCGCACCACGATAGTCCAATACACAAATAAACACTAAATGGATCACAAATTCTTATTCTAAGCCCAACACTATTCAAGCCCAATACAAATTCCTGCCCAATTTTTATTTTCTCTTTTATACTACTCGACACAACTCACCTTCACTTGATATCTATTATTCCATAATTCGAAACAGGAACTACACATTATTTTACATGACTCGAATCCCTATACTACAAGGATTCAGGATTGACAAATCCCATTGTTTTGTTCGAACCTTTGATCTTATAACGAGGCTTAAAGCTTACCAAAGTCGACACTTATTCAAAACTCAATCCATGTTAACCAACTCGATCAAAACCTATTTTTATCTATATCATTGTGTTTTCCCTAGTCGAATATGGGTCCTAAACTCCTTATCACACCTTCCTTAATCCATTGGACACGTTAACATGTTGTTTGGACATTTAAACATATCGAATATAATTCATGTGCATGCCTTCGATTTACAACCAAAACATACCCACCCCACTTAATCTAAAACACTCTATTACCTAGCTATTTTATTCCCTCAAATCCTTATCCCCCTCCTGCCACAATCGAATATAGTCCCAACTTGTGTTTAAATATTATAAACTTGACATACATGCTTGTACGTATACGTATACAAACACATACATGCTCATTCCATTCTCAAACACATTTCACATAAATATATCTAAGTCTTTCTACTGCCAAGAACCATTCGAAGGAATCAGGAGCATGTTCTAGCCATTTGAACCATTCGAAGGAATCAGGAGCATGTTCTAGCCATTTGAACTATTTTCCAAACGTTTAGAGTTGATCTCAGTTCTTTCGTGGAAGCTCTATCGATTTCATACAAAAATCCTTCGATCCCCAGCTCATTACAACGTCCTATCACCACCATTCTTGGTGTTGTAAGTCCTCGAATCCATTTTCTTCATACTTGCTATAATTTTCAAAGTTCATACTTATTTATTCATTTCATTCGATCCTTTTAGCTTTTCATTTATTTCTTTGAGTTCTTGTATTCCATTTTATCTATATTCATGACCTCCCATTTTATGGATGGCTAGAAAATCAATTTCCATTCTCATTCGACACATATAAATTCATATTGATAGCTAACGAGACCCAATCTAAGTCTATAATACATATCAAACCATTATAAGACATTAACATATTTTTGAAACTTGTTATATTCGACTAGAACAAGCCTCACATAATCATTTTAGTACAAAGGACCTATCAAATAAATTACGTAACTTGGTTCCCCATAAGCCACTATAATAAGCAGTTCATATAAGCCCTCCTAATAAGCTCATTAAACACCTTTTTAATCGAGCAAGCTAATGGCTATCGAGACACAGTTTTAAACCTTAAAAATGTCGAGTGGGCTTAAAAGCCCAATAAGCACATACGATAAGCTGTCTTAATAAGTAGTTTGGATATATTTTTAAGACCATAAAAAGAGCCCAAGACCAAGCCCAAATCCTGTTGAAACCCAATGGATCGAATTCTCTTATTGGGGTTTGTATTTAACACGTTAAAAGCCCATTAAGCCAAAAATAAGCTCTTTTGTGTAATAAGCAGTTTTTATGAACTTGAATAAGTGATGCGTGGGTTTTGCAACCTTACAACAGGTTTTACCTCTCGAGGGATCTCAAGAGGCTTACAACCCCACCAGGCAGTGTACCTGACCGATGTAGTATAGTGTAGTGGTAAGTACGGGGGATTGATCGTTCTCCACAGGGAATAGTGTTCGTTAGGTGTGAAAGGCTACTCTAATTAGGTCTAAGGGTTGAGGAAGATTCTTTTTATGTTTTTATATTTTTTTTTGAAAGCAAGTAAAATCTCGGGTTTGAAGGAGTGGGCGGAATTAGTTGCTAGTCAACTAACCCAAATTACTACGAATGCAATAAAATAAAATAACAAAAATGAAAATGTGGTGAGAAACTTATGTGTAGAGAAATGTGTTTACTTAGATTTCCTTACTCCCTAACTATCTTTTACCGGTTAATTAGTGTGTATTAGTCGCGTGGATGACGGGTGTATTCCTTAATACCATTCGTGGGGTGGCGTACTTACTTCCCCAAACTCTACAAACTCCTACTTCACTCCTATGTCGAGCCGGCTAGGAAGCTCCTAACATGGGATCACTAGAATTCGCTTGTGCATTAAATACAACCATAAAAACCTTTAGTACGCATTTGGTTCATGTTTCTTAAGACGTTCAAGCAAGTTACCGAATAGGAAGTTAGCCAGTTTTCTTAAGCCTAACATAGATAAACAATCATCCAATACAACTAACAACACACTAATAACCAATAATCAATAGCTAGGTTTCATTAGATCTAAGCAAACACAAGATAAATTTAGCCTAACATGTTAAACAAAAGACAAGAATAAGATAGAATCAAACAACACATAGACATATTGAATGATTAATTGATAACTTATCTTTCAATGAAACATGGAAGATCTCAAGGCAAAAAGCCCTGAAAAAGTAGCTAAAATCGTCTTAGGGTTTTATCCCAAAATTCCACACACTAAGCTCTCTCTAATGACAAAAAATTAGAAAACTATATATAGACTTTGACATCTGACGCGCGTCACCTTATGGAGTGTGACGCCGTCACCTCGCCGCTTTTAGGGTTCCCGGATGACCATCTTGACGCCGTCCCTCTTTAGCTCTTCAAAAATCCATTCTGGCTTATCAAGGCTTGACGCCGTCGAACCTATAACGTGACGCCGTCCCCTTATGATTTAAGCCGTGACGCCCTCGATCAAGTTAAAGCGTGACGCCGTCAGAATTCATATGCTATTTTCACTGGCCCGTCATGAGTAAATTTCACATCCAACTTTTCTTGCCAAGGCATGACGCCGTCCAGAGTAAAGTCTGACGCCGTCAAGAGTAACTTTTAGCCGATTTTTGAGACTTTGCCGTTTTCTTCACTTTAATGCTCCAAAAACGTCCAAAATGCCTCCTTTTCCAGATTTCTCCTCAAAAGTACCTAAAATGACAAAAGGAACGATTTAGGGCAATATTTGATCAAATAAATACGATTTCGGGCTTAAATGACCCCTTAAAAGCGGTACACTTTTCGCCTCATCAAATACCCTTACACTTGAGATTTGCTTGTCCTCAAGCAAATGCGCTTTTATTCTAATCAAAATACAAGTTAGGGGTCATTTAATGCTAACATAAAAGTAATTACAACAAATATTCGTTCCACTTCAATCATAATAAGCACGGAGATTACAAACTAGCACCTCACAAGTAGTGTTTAGATACTCACATCTCTCAAGTGTCATCAAAATAAATCTCATAAATGAAAACGGAAAATATCTCTCACTACCTGTCATAGCAAATAGATTACCATAGGCTTGGGAAAGGATCGAAAACCTCCTCCACTAGGCGTAAGCACCAAAGATAAACTATCAAAGAGGGCTTTTAAATGGGTTATAACGTTAGGTGTAGGGAAAAGGAAAACACGGTTTTGTTGGATAAGGGATATTTTACTGGTGGCTAGTTAAAAATCTTGATCAATTACATGTACTATACAACGTTGCTAAGCCAAGACTAGACTCGATCTTAAGCTAGAAACAAAATAACAAAATAACAAAAACATAAAATAAACATGAAATAAGACGGGATGGTAGTCCGTATGTTTTTTTCTATTTTTCATTTTCTCATTTTTTTTGTATTTTTTTTTTCTTGATTTTTTCGATTTTTTTTTTTTTTTTTTTTTTTTTTTTTTTTTTTTGCATACACTTTTACCCTACCATCCAAAATAATACATCCAAGGGGCATTGCATCCCCCTTACACTTGAATTTTTACATAACTTTACAAATACTAATCTAATGACTCGAATTAAGATAATTGAAAAACTTGGAGTACTTTTAAAATATTTAGCACATATGGGGGTAATAAATGATGTTCTTCCCATTACTCCATTACACTAGTACTTTACCCATGAGTCCCAATCGTCCCAAAACAATATGTACAAGGATATGACTCGACTTAGCAACCATGTAATCAACTAGATAATTAACTTGGGTTTAAACAAATGTTGTAACAATAATGCACTAAAAATGAGTGCATACAAGGTAGGCTAAGGCGATTTGGGTGTACATTTAAGTGGGGTGTAACAAATTCTTCCTTTAAGTAAAATGCTTAAAGTTAGAAACGAAAAGATAGGCTCTGAGGGGTGTACTAGGGGTATCGTGTACTAAAAATGAGTACAACGCAAAGGGTGTGGGAGAATTACTTGACCAATGTAGCCAATGTAATTATAACAAAAACACAGGTGTAAAACAATTGGTTAATCCTAATGCCTCTTATCATGTAGTAAATCTAACTACACGAATGTAGTCTCACTTGTGGCCTCGGAATGGTCCTAACGCAAGTTCTAGAATCTAAGTGCTACCGGTACACACATCATAGCATAAATGCTTTTCCTACCAATTCTAGGGGTGAACCTCACATATTTGGGGCGGAAATTTTTTTAGTGGTACGGTTTTTGTGCTAGTCATATAACTCCTATCCATGAGACGCTCATTAAGATCAAAGTTTCACTCCTATATGTTGTAAAAAATTTTAAATTTGGCACTAAAATTACCTTAACAAGTATTTCTCTCAGTTTTATTACACATCTACTATTAAACAAACAAAAATCAAGCGCAATTGTATTCTCTAAAATCGTACTTTTACCCTCCCCTTACACTTAAGATGAACATTGTCCCCAATGTTCAAATAACAAGATGTAAAAGAAAAAAGTAAAAGAATGAAATCAAATACTCCCCTGATTCGCTCGTTGGATAATGAAATTACACGGTTAAATCTTCCTCCAAAGAGAATGTTGAAGCTCCATGACTAATGCATCGCCACAAGCTTGATCCAAAAACATTTCCTTGTCCAAAATAACCTGTTAAACCTGAGAAAACAAACACGAAAACCTGCATAACATCGGCGGGAAAAATCTATATATAAGGATATAATGCTTGTGGAACGATAATTTTGCAGATTCCTGGAGATTATAAGTTGGAGATTTTATTAAAAACTTTTTATGAAAACAAAATTTTCAAAAATTTCTGGAAATTAAATCTGACGCCGTCAGGTTATAACCCCTGACGCCGTCAGAAATGACCTGACAAAAATTTTCATTTTAAGTTTCCGGAAAATTTCTTGAAAAACCTTTACCTTACTTCCTGGAAATCCTGCAAAACATCATTATGACTCGATACAAGCATTTGACTCAAACAAACACGAATATGTATGTTAATTTATTATTATTACGATTCATGTTAATTTGTGTTCTAATAAACCGATTTAGATTTCCCTTACACTTATCTTTTGCAAAATACCTTTATATGTAGTTAAGACGAAGTTAAAAACAACATAAAGCATTTTCACAAATTAGTTTTTAACATGAATCAATAAGAATAAAAATTAAACACACATACGGAAACAAATAAAAACAAACAAACAAATAAATAAACACACAAAGCAAATAAAACCAATAAAGCTTGGGTTGCCTCCCAAGAAGCGCTTGTTTTTGTTCGAGTCACGAGCCTGACTCTACCCTTATTTAACGGAAATAGGGGAGGTTTTCCCTACACTTAGGATTAAGTGTGGGTGGAAGTAGCGATACACACCCTTAGGGTGGAAATATGCCACGTGAGGTGAAGGGGGTGCGTGAATGGGGAAAGAGTCTACCACCTTCATTTTTAGGTTACCCGAATCCTTTGGTTTGATGGGTGGATTTGAAGTTAGAAGAGTTTTATGGCAAAGATTTGAGCTCTTTCCATTTTCATAAATGTTATGCTCTAACGGTTTTTCATCCATTCCGGTTCCCATCTTTTTTATTTTAACGTCGTCTTCGTCTTCATACTCAAACTTGCTCTCATCGAAGAAGTGGAGTGTTGGCGTTTTGAAGTTGGAATGTTGGGAATAGGTTTTATGGGTAATGGGTTTGGTTTGAGAAATCATCGAGACCCTATGCATCAAGGTTGGTTTGAGTGATTTAGAGGTTATGGTAGAAGCGTGAGAGTTCCCTTTCTCAGAAGAAGACTTATGGGAATAGAAGTTATTCTGGGTTGAATCCACAGAGAGAGGTGTTTCATTGTGCCAACCGCTGCTTGTTTCACTAGGGACTGGGAATTCAAAAATCTTTTCGATTTTTTTGAGTACAGCTTCTTCCCTAATCTTTTCCTTAATTCTTGATATGAAACCTTCAGCCAAGTCCATAAAGGTGTTTCGGGTGTTCTCCATTCGGACCTCTAACTGCCGGATCTGTCTTTCTTGGTTGTTCACAAAAGTAAACATTGTCCCTTCAAACTCCTCTTGTCGTGAAAATTCAAGAAACGAATGTTTACTGGCTACATTCACACATCCATTGGGATTCATTTCAGCATTAGCCATAGGCATCTCGGCCCTCATCAATTCCTCAACCCGCCTTTCGATGTTCTCAAATAGCTGTTCTTGGGTAGCATACATGTAATCTAAACTCCCTTCCTCCAAGAACATCGGATCCTCCCATTCTTCTTCTTCGTATTGTGCTAAGTCCTCAATGACCTCCCAGCACTTATCAACACTGAGCTTGCTTAGTCTACCATTGGCAGCGTGATCTATGGCCCTTCTAGTTTGATGATTGACACCATCATAAAAGATTTGGATTTGGAGCCAAAGATCAATGCCATGATGGGGGACTTTGTGGAGTAGGTCCTTAAAACGAGTCCACGCTTCGTAAAGAGTTTCACCTTGACGTTGTTGGAACATCAAGATGTCATTCCTTAGCTTGGTTGTTCTCGTTGGTGGGAAAAATTGAGCGAGGAAACGAGTGGTGAGATTATCCCAAGTCGAGATAGATCCTGCGGGTAGACGATCAAGCCAATGGATAGCTTGGTCACGAAGAGAGAAATGGAAGAGACGCAATCGGGTAGTGTCTCTAGTAGCACCGTTAAGGTCAATGGAATCTACGATTTTAAGAAAGTCCTTAAGGTGATGAATTGGGTCTTCGGACATATGTCCATGGAATGCACATCCGTTTTGCACCAACCGGATGGTGTCGGATCGCAGGTGGGCTACATTGGCTCCTTGGGCGAGCTCAATGGTGTTTCGATAGCCATGGTGGCTAGGACGGGAGTAGTCTCCTAAGGTACGGGCTCTAGGAGGTGGGTGTTGTTGTTGTGGTGGTGGGTTGTGTGGGTTAAGGATATTACCATCTTCCATGATGTCGGATGGTATGGTTACGAACAAAGACACGAAGAAAATAGATAGGCTAAAGAAAATCTAGAAAAAGAAAATAAAAATCTCACTAGAAAGGAATCTAGTGAGTAGACCTAATAGAAATAAAAATTCAACCTAAACAATAACTATTCCCCGGCATCGGCGCCAAAAACTTGATGCGTGGGTTTTGCAACCTTACAACAGGTTTTACCTCTCGAGGGATCTCAAGAGGCTTACAACCCCACCAGGCAGTGTACCTGACCGATGTAGTATAGTGTAGTGGTAAGTACGGGGATTGATCGTTCTCCACAGGGAATAGTGTTCGTTAGGTGTGAAAGGCTACTCTAATTAGGTCTAAGGGTTGAGGAAGATTCTTTTTATGTTTTTATATTTTTTTTTGAAAGCAAGTAAAATCTCGGGTTTGAAGGAGTGGGCGGAATTAGTTGCTAGTCAACTAACCCAAATTACTACGAATGCAATAAAATAAAATAACAAAAATGAAAATGTGGTGAGAAACTTATGTGTAGAGAAATGTGTTTACTTAGATTTCCTTACTCCCTAACTATCTTTTACCGGTTAATTAGTGTGTATTAGTCGCGTGGATGACGGGTGTATTCCTTAATACCATTCGTGGGGTGGCGTACTTACTTCCCCAAACTCTACAAACTCCTACTTCACTCCTATGTCGAGCCGGCTAGGAAGCTCCTAACATGGGATCACTAGAATTCGCTTGTGCATTAAATACAACCATAAAAACCTTTAGTACGCATTTGGTTCATGTTTCTTAAGACGTTCAAGCAAGTTACCGAATAGGAAGTTAGCCAGTTTTCTTAAGCCTAACATAGATAAATAATCATCCAATACAACTAACAACACACTAATAACCAATAATCAATAGCTAGGTTTCATTAGATCTAAGCAAACACAAGATAAATTTAGCCTAACATGTTAAACAAAAGACAAGAATAAGATAGAATCAAACAACACATAGACATATTGAATGATTAATTGATAACTTATCTTTCAATGAAACATGGAAGATCTCAAGGCAAAAAGCCCTGAAAAAGTAGCTAAAATCGTCTTAGGGTTTTATCCCAAAATTCCACACACTAAGCTCTCTCTAATGACAAAAAATTAGAAAACTATATATAGACTTTGACATCTGACGGCGTCACCTTATGGAGTGTGACGCCGTCACCTCGCCGCTTTTAGGGTTCCCGGATGACCATCTTGACGCCGTCCCTCTTTAGCTCTTCAAAAATCCATTCTGGCTTATCAAGGCTTGACGCCGTCGAACCTATAACGTGACGCCGTCCCCTTATGATTTAAGCCGTGACGCCCTCGATCAAGTTAAAGCGTGACGCCGTCAGAATTCATATGCTATTTTCACTGGCCCGTCATGAGTAAATTTCACATCCAACTTTTCTTGCCAAGGCATGACGCCGTCCAGAGTAAAGTCTGACGCCGTCAAGAGTAACTTTTAGCCGATTTTTAAGACTTTGCCGTTTTCTTCACTTTAATGCTCCAAAAACGTCCAAAATGCCTCCTTTTCCAGATTTCTCCTCAAAAGTACCTAAAATGACAAAAGGAACGATTTAGGGCAATATTTGATCAAATAAATACGATTTCGGGCTTAAATGACCCCTTAAAAGCGGTACACTTTTCGCCTCATCAATAAGCTGTATGAAGCTTATAAAACTTTCGGAAAATTTAATGTATAAGTTTTGTGAATTTTGGACTAGAAATGCAAAATATTTTACTATTCGGGTTTAAAGTGTAACTTTCGTATAATTATGTACTAGACTGTCATTTTATTAACTTATGGGTAAGAAATGTTAAAACAGTAAACAAAAGTCATAAAATGTCATATTGGAACCTTTTGGACTTAAAATGTAATTATTTCCTATACTAGCGACTAACGGTGCAAATGTTTCTCCGTTAGGGTTAAAAGTGTAAATTTCTTATAACTTCAGGGACCAACAGTAACTAAATTCTATATACAATTTCATAAAGTGATTTATACATTTGTGTTCCTAAAATACATTTTTACAAATTCGTACGATTTATATAACAAACGTTACGTTTATATTTACGTAACGTGATTTTAACGAATAAACATAACTTATCATCCACCAACTTTTGAAGAGACGATATTTACTGATTCAATAAACATAAAAACATGATAATATTATATATAATATTATTTTTGAACTTTAAGCATTTTAAACATATCATCCATTTTCATCACGAACCAATTCGTTATCCGACACTTTTCCACAATCATTATTCACATCCCGTCAATCTTAGACCATCGAAATCTCAGACTTCCCTATTATTCAGGTCGTGTGTTGGAGCCGTTCCCGTGATACATTTGACATAACATTTACCTTGACTTTCATAGCTAAGGTGAGTCATAGCCCCACTCTTACTCTTTTATTCATTTTAAACTACTTAGGGGAGATACGTGCTTAAATTACTTTACTCGTTTATCAAATACATGATTTGCATTGGTATGCAATTACTCAAAACATTTATGATACATTACGCTTTTATACTTTCTAGATATGATGTGTTGTTTCATTTCAATATGTGCCTTAAGGTGTTAAACTATTCATATACACACTATTCATAGCCGTTGGAGAGGTATTGATAGTACTATTATGGGAAGATGCCCCCACCCTTGTGTCCAAGATGGGCGACCTTGGGTGACACGTACTATTTGGGAAAGTGTCCCCACCCTTGTGTCCAAAATGACGCGACCTGGGGTGAATATAATCCAGAATACACATACTCATACTTTAGCTGTGGATTGTAAACACACAGGTTGCAAATCTTGTATGGGCGGGGCTTGGGGCTGAGTGAATTTAAAATGTCTTTGCTGTGAAATCTTTATTCAAATGCTTTACAACTAAATTAACTCTATGAACTCACCAACCTTTGGTTGACACTTTTTAGCATGTTTATCTCAGGTTATTAAGGCGATAGTGGATGGATGGATCTTAGAGTCATCTGCATACTTGGAGACTTATATCTTTATCTTTTACCATTCGATACATCTTGAAAACATCTATGTAACCTTATACTTTGAATCTCTTGTTTTAACCCTGATTTAAATAATTCGAATGCTAACATTTTAAAACGTCTCATTTAGAGGTCGTTTTCTATACCTTGATTTATATTATGAAGTAATACCCCCTTGACACTATCGTTTCGCTGCGGTAATTTGGGGGAGTTACAGATTGGTATCAGAGACTTGGTTATAGAGAATTAGGTTGCATTTAGTGCCTAGACTATAACTACTATATACATTGAGACTCTCATCCCTATCGCCTTGCATACGTAGAACTTTTCCCGTTATTATCCACGCTGTTGGATGTTATAGTATTTGTACTGATAGGGGAATCTCAGAATTTAATCGAGTTATCAAAAGTGTGGAGCTCGGTGATAACTGGCTATTTAACTTGATCTTGTGACAGTTATTGTTTGATGAGACATGGGATTAAGTTAAATAAAGGTTATCACTTAGCAGCAGAAATTTGATGATTTTGCTCAAAAATGGGATTTCTCTTGAGGTTACTTTTGAGGGATAATCACCCTACCCTTTCACCATTTAAGTAACGTCGATTGCTGAGATATGTGTGTTTGGTGATATGTACACGTGTGAAAGGAGGCAATTATAATTATGGTGGCCAACATAATTATAAATGCGTCATGACCCACGTGGACATATGTGACCATGCTTGCATTAATCGGCGTTGACTCAAGTTAGTAACGATTTAAGACTAAGTAATCGATGAGGACATATGTAACCATGCTTACGTTAATCGGTATTGGCACCCCTTTAGGAAAATAGCTAGTGATATGGTTTTGTGAGAACATTAAGTATAGATTGGATAGTCAACAGTTTTCCCTCATCTCTGATGTTCGCTAAATGTCCTTCCATGTAGAGACAATGGCATCAAGGAGATAAGCCCGCAACACTAACCGAGGAGGTGCAACACTAAGGGGTGGAAGGACTAATGAACGTGGAGGTAGAGGAGGTGGTCGAGGCATAAGTAACAACGACAACAACGACGGTGGAAACCCTGATTTTGCTGCCATCATCGCTCAACAACTTCAAAACTTACTACCTACTATTATCACCCAGGCTGGCAATCATATCAATAACTCGAGAAACCACGGAAGCAGAAATGACGACACCAATGGTGTAGGGAATGATACTAACAACCACACAACTAGATGCACGTATAAGGAATTTACGGCATGCAAGCCAATGGAGTTTGACGATAAAGGAGGTGCGTTGGAGTATACCCGATGGATTGAAAAGATGGAGTCAGTAATCGACATTAGTAGCTGTGGAACACATCAGAAAGTGAAGTATTCTGCATGCTCGCTATCAGGAAAAGCATTAACATGGTGGAACACGCAGATTCAAGCTAGAGGCAGAGAAGCAGCTGTAGGTATGACATGGGACGACTTCAAGGCACTGCTAAAAGAGGAATACTGTCCGGACAATGAAATGCAAAAGCTGGAAGGTGAACTTTGGCATCACACTATGATTGAGGCTAGTCATGCAGCCTACACAGATCAATTTCATGAGTTAGCAAAACTAGTTCCCCACTTAGTTACCCTTGAATCAAAAAGGATCGAGAGATACATCTATGGTCTTGTCCCTGAAATTCGTGGAACTGTGAAAGCAACTGAGCCGGCTACAATTCAGAGTGCAATATTAAGAGCAGGGACTCTAACAGATGAGATGATTAGGACTGAAATGTTGAGGAACGGTGATAAACGAAAAGGGGCAAATGAGTCAGACAAGCAAATGGTCCCCATGATTGACAACAAGAAAACAAGAACTTTTTGTTGGTCCACGAATTGTATGTGGATCACTAAGTAGTCTTGAATACCTAGTAGATGGTTAGGATAAATCCGAACCAATCTAAGTGAGAAACCCTAGGTGATTGTTGTTGTTAATGCGGAATCTTAACAAGAACAATGAAGAACACACAGGAATATCACTAACTTCGTATATTAATTATAATCACAATAGTGAACTCGTACAACTCACACACCTTACTAACAATCTTTAGGGATCCTTTTATAACACAAGGAAACCCTAATACTAACCGACTCAAAAGATATTCACAAATCTTCTATAAAGATACTTACACGTTTTGTATCTTTTCCTAACTTATCTCTAACAGACTTTCCTAACTTCACGACCAGACTTAACTTTATAAGTCAACCAGACTTAAACATACTACCAGACTTAACTTTACATTATGATGTTGTATATTTATTTCTTTTTTTATTTGAATCCAAAGAAATTGTAACGAATACAATTTCCCCGGGTCGTTCTCCCAACGAAGGTTTGACGGCGTTTAAGTCGATTCGGAGTCGTGAAAATGTGAAGTGAATAAGTGAAAGTGATTATTTTGGTGTTGATTAGACTAAATTATTGAAAATTAAAAGCAATCTACGATGTCAAATAAAAGCACACAAAATTAATAAAAGAAATCAAATAATGCAAATCCCGGGCTAATCCCGAAATTTATAAAACTAATAGTGAAGATATAAACCTAAAATGCAAAGCTAAAAACTCAAGGGACTGAAAATGTGATTAAAATAAACTAAATTACAAAAGAAAATTTAGAAAATAAAAGTTTTATAAAAGTCTAGGGACTGAACTTGCAAAAACTGAAACCATTATAGATTTAATAAAAGACAAGGACTGTTTTTGACACTTTTGAAACTTAAAACAACTAGAAAACTAACATGCACATTTTAAAGACTGACAGAAAGTTAAGGGACTAAAACTGACAAATCTGAAACTAATTTTATTTTATTATTATTTTTTTTTTTGTTTTTCTTTTCTTTTTTTTTTTTTTTTTTTTAATTGCTTAAAACCTAATTAAATGGAAAATAAATAGCAAACTAAACTAATTAAATCTGGGAAAATTATGATAAATCTAAAAACTAATTAGCTATTTAAGAAAAATAAAATGAAAGACCAGATAAGCTCAGATAAGCAGTTTGGGCTTATTTGGAATAAGCCAAAAAGCAAACAATTAGCAAATAGGCTCTAATCAAGATCAAAAACTTGCGGAATCATTCAATAGCATCAAATAAGCAATTTGGAACAAAAATAAGCAAATTTGAACAAGGAAATAAGCAGATAAGCACAATAGCAGCAGCATTTATTAGACAGAAAAAGCATGCTATCCTACCAACTTCTAGCAGTCCTATAAGCAGTCTAATAAGCTCAAAAGTGAAACCTTAATGGGGCAAAGTCTAGACCACCCAGCTGAGATCCTAAAAAACCTAAAAGCCCTATGAGAAACACCCAATTGCTTGCCTAATTGAAGCCTAATTCAGCAATGGAAAACCAGGTTCTGCACTAGCTTGTTATGACAGCAGAAATGAAATGGCGCAAAATTAATGAGATCTTACTAACTTTAAACTAGCCTCTTGCAAACTTACTACAACACTTAAAAGCAACCTAGAATTGCAAAATGTGGGGTCAGAATAAGCTCAGCTTATGCTGAGCTTATTATGACAGTATGAGCTTTTATGGACTACTTGAGCAATATAGATCTAATTTCCTATCACACCTAATCACAATTCCTTAAGAGCAGCTTATAAACTTATCACTAAACTCATATCATCCAAAACTTACTCCAAAACTCATATCATCCAAAACTTACTGCAAACTTATCACTAAACTCATACCACTGATTTTGCAAATTTTCAGATGAGATGAACATTTTAAACTGAAAACCAGATCATAATACTAATCTTTAAACTGAAAGACACTATTAAAAAGCAAATAAACTGGAACACTAAAATAAGCTGAAAATTGACTTTACTTTGTCTTTTAAGCAATAATAAAAGAAATAAGAAATTAACTAAATCTGAGCACTCTACTACTTATCAGAGATCAAAAGCAAAACAGACTATTAAAATTAAGTACTTACATATGAAATAAGCAGATGAAAAGGAACTTTGACCAAATTTGACTTCTATTAAAAATGAAAAAACTGAGTACAATGGATGGAAAAGCTGATTAAAAATACAATAAGCTGGACAACATTAAGCTAAAGCTAAATTACCCTACTCCTAAGCCCTACATCTAACTAAAAACCTAACTAGCTAACCCCGAAATCGTGAGTGAGGTGGGCTATATATAGCCATCTTCAGAAGCTTCTGGGGACTCCAGGTTGGCGATCCGTGTGCTATTAATCCCATCTCCACCTTTAGATCATCTTGAGCATCATTCCTCTAATCCAAGCCGTTAGATTAGATTTGATGACACGGCCTCTCCAATCAACTGCCCACACGTGTCCCTCTTATCTTGTCAGCCCTTCTAGAACATCCCAATCATTGGGTAATTATAATGGGATGAGGTAATTTTGGGTATGGGTGATTTAGGGTTAGGTGAATAGTAAAAATTGGGATTTATTTGGGCGCGTTTTTGTGACTGTGAGAGAGGGTGAGTTGGGGACGCGGGTTTGTGTGTTTATTTTTTATATATATTTTTTTTATTGAGTTAGTGAGTTGTTGACCGGGATTTATTACCCTTTGACCGGGTTGGGTTGGTGGGCGGATCGGGTATGTGTAGGGTGTGGGCTGGGCTAAGGAATTGGATGGGCTAGGGTGGTATAAGGTGTGTAAGTTGATTTTAATAAAACCGGGTTTAGTGTTTAAGGGATTTAATGTTTTGATCAAAGGTATTAATAATGTAAATTCTGATTTTTGAAGGGACCTTTGCTGCCATTTTCACAAAGATGATCTAAGGGTTGGAGTTGACAAACTTTGATAGTGGGAGGACCTCGGATGCCTTTTTGACCATTTCTTCTTTCCCGGTTCCGGCTAAAAATAAAACTTCCATATCTTGTGCTCGTTTTCCCGGTTTTCTTGTGTCTTTTGTCGTTTTCTTCGATATCCGTGCCTGCATATGTAAAAACACAAAAACACAATATATTTGGCATAATTGGTTAGGTTTTTGGTCTATTTTGGTCCGGTTTTGGTCAAGAAAAGGTATGTGTTTTAGCACATACCACATTACCAGACCTAATTACAAAGACAGACCTAACTCTGACATACTACCAGACCTAAGTTGTCTTCTCTTGATTCGTATCATAATTCCCAACAATCCTCCCCTAACTTGATCTTCATGCTCCATGAACTTCAAGTTCTTCTGATTAAGCCTTCTGAGGATTGAATCATGAACACTTTGAACTGTATTTAGGTCTTGATCTCTTCTAGCAGCTTGAATCTTGATAAGCTCTTCTGATATGGTCTTTGCAGCAACATTGACTATATGTACATCAAATTCATTTAAGTTTCAGACTATTCTCATCACTTCCAAATGTGTTACCATCTGTGAGAGGTGAATCATTGAAAATATAATGGATTTGAAATCTCTTTACCAATAGCCATTACCACTGGAGTAGCCAATGTTTTGGTGTGTAAGACCATGGTACATTAATAACCATATGATTTTTAGCAAATCATCAGCTTATCAACGGATTTGTTAAGTCTTTACCAAAAGCCGTTTGCTTCTGGACTAGTCAATTTTTTTTATGGAAAAGCACCTCATCATGGTGAATTGATTACCATTTATGGTTTTCCACAGCCTTTACCACAAGCCATAACCTTGTGGGCTAGCCAACTCTTCACTTATCATAGATATGGTGAGTTGAATACCATACAATTTTTGGCAAATTGTCAGCCATAAACGGATTTGAGCAATCTTTACCTGTTAGCCGTTTGCTCAGGATTAGCCAGTCCTTGTGTTGATGAGACAAGGTGGACTGATAACCTTTTTATGTGTTAGTGCAAAGCACCTCCACCAAGTGAGAAGTTCCAATAGTCTCACTTAACAACTTATGAAAATTCTTTTCAAACATCCTTAAGCTACATCCTTCAAAGACTGCCTCTTAATTAAATCCAATAACATCTCATATCCTTCATCCTTTTTACCAGTATACAACTTTTTACTCATCATTTCCTTGCAAACACTTGATGATAAAGGATATTCCACTTCTGCAAGCATATAAATATCAACATTCTTTAATGAAACATAATGTACCTTGCAGGTATGAAAATATCTCCAGCTGACAATGTTTTGCTCTTCAGGAAGTTTCCACACTATATCTGACTCAGTTGGTGGCTCAAACATCACCTTCAAATTGCCCCAAAAGACTCTTTCAAATTCATCTTCAGGTGGATGATCTCCATATTTAATGTTCACCAACTGATAAAGTTCCTGTAGATCCTCCCTATTCACATCATTTAGAATTCCAGCAAAGTTCATATAAACAATGTCAGAATTATCTTCCCTTATTATTTGATATGTAGCCCTTTCACCAGTCATGATTAGTTGATACTTGACAACCTTAGTTGGTTCCTTTGTGCTTTCAATAGTCCCCATGGTGGCTCCTTCAGATGAAGGTTCTTCCTCTAATTCCTCTTCAACAACCACTTTCTTGGATTTACTTTTTCTTTCCAAACCTTTTCTTCTTTGAAACACAATAGGCTTTATTCCTTCAGCTTGCACTTCTTCTGTTGACTTTTCAACTTCAGGTTGTATATCAATCATTTTATCAGGTTCAATGACCAGTTCAGTCTCTTTAGACTTTCTACCCTGAAAACAATATTTCTGCACATCATCATAATCAATAGCTTTGTAACCTTGATCTCTTTCAAATGCCTTGAGATATGCTACTTGAATTTCCTCATATGACTTCCCTTTCATCTGTTCCAAAGATAGATGCATTTGATTCTTAAGATACATCTTCATATCATGTTTCTTTTTTGCTATAGACATCTTCTTGGGAATCTTTGATTTCTTCTGAAGCTTGAACTTTTCTAAGAATCCACCCAATGTATCATCATTATTTCTTGCATTTATGAAGTCAGCTAACTGTTTGGCTCGTTCATCAGCAGTTAAACCTTCAATAGTTAGAAGCTCCTCATACTTTGCTCTCACTTCATCATCAACATTGAGCAGCTTTGTAAATTCATCAGATTCTTCAGCCAATTGTCTTGCATAAACTGCATCTAGCTTCTTTTGTCTTTCTTCTTCAGCAATATCTTGTGCCTTAATCCTCTCAATTGCAGCCTCAGATGCTAGTTCTTCTCTTGTTTTGCTCTTAGACTTCTTTGGCTTTGAAGTTTCATCCACAACCTGCTTTCCCTTACTTAGTGCAGATTGTTGTTCTTCATTACCCTAACTAAGTTCATTACCAGACTTTCCTTCACAAGACTTTTCATCAGACATAGTCCCAAACTTTTCAATCTCTTCCTCAACAGACAAAATTAACCTTCTTCTTTTCCTATCCTGTTTAATTTTGCCCATTGATTGAGCCAAAGTCTCTGCTACTTCCAGTGTCTCTGGACTGATGGTGGTGACATTATCTTGAACTAGAGGTTCTTGGACTGGTGTCTGAAGAATATTTTCTTGTTCTTGCTCATTCCTCCCCTGTTTGGAAGAATTTTCAGCTTCACCTTCCTCATCATCAAAAGAAACACCCTTTTTCTTCATTGCCACTCCCATTTTCTTTACTTTCTTCACCAAAGTCACATAAGCTTTTCTGAGTGCCTCATTAGACTTTTCCAAAATGGCAATCTTCTTTTGGAGTTGAGGAACTATGATAAGAAGATTTTCCATAGTTATGGGTGCAGGTTCCTCCTCCCTTGCAGGACTTGGAACATTTGGGTGTGGGATAGGTGAAGGTTGTGGGATAGGTGAAGGTAATCTTGCAGCAGATGGTGAGGAATCTGATTGAGATGATGGAGTTGGGGTAGGTGTAGGTGTGGCAGACCTAGATGATGCTTGGTCTTGTTCCTCAACAGGGTGCACTTGTGCAACTCCAGAAGTACCTGCATTGTTAGTACCAAGCATAGCAGCACGCAAAGGTTTGTCTGTCCCTTGAAAACCCCTTTTTATATTTGCAAAAAGTTTGGGAGTAAAGGCCACACAGATGTAAGGCACTTTATCCTTAGTTTCATAATTCAAGATCATTTGCAAAAATCGTGGATACATTAGAAATTTTGGGTCCTTAGCATTTTTCACCATTCCTTCAAAAATTAGTTTTGAAAAGTTAAATTTCCTTCCAAGTGATAAACAGACCAATGCAGAAGCAATTCTGCTTCCAAATTGATCCCATCCACCACTCTTGGGACTTAAACTCTGAAGTAAATGATGTACTAAAAACCTCCACTGAGGTGTAAAATAACTTTTCCAAAAGGTAAAACTTCCATCAGTGGGGTATCCAATGGTATTCAATCCCTCCAAAATATCATCACTAGGCAAATCAAAATCTCCTAAAGCATCATCCAATTGGAGACTTTCCCTAATGGATGCTTCAGTAATGGTAAAGCCATTTTTATCTATAATTGCCCTTAAACATGAGGTCCCATCATCAAGAGTCTCAGAGGTAACCGACCCCCAGAACTGCTTGACAAGGGACTGATAAATAGTAGGATTATGAATTAATGAATAACAAATGTAAGAACCTTTTAGGAAATCCACAATCCCCTCGAAACCTGCACTTTGATCTGGCTTCTTCAAGAAACCAACTTGATTATGCTTGTCCACAAACTTGAGGTTAGCCATAGATGAGTAAATGATTTAGGTCTGGTTGATTAGAAGGGTAGGGTTTTTGAAAATATGTGCGTAGAAACAGAGTCGTGAAAAATAAAGATGATTTAAATTTGGAAGCAAATAAAGAATAAAAGGAGATAAAATATATCAAATTTTAATCTTATATACTTCATAAATATCTCTTTTTACCGAAAATAGTGCAACGGTAATATTTTAGATAAATCTTTATTATTCTGACCAGATCTAACGGTCAAAAATATAACACTACCCGACCTAAATGGTCAACCAGGCCGAATCATAAACTTACCAGACCTAACCAAGAGAGTGGACTTACACACTGAATATAGCGAATGCAAGGCTTTACATCATCTCATTCCAATCTTTTCTGCAAGAATTAGTTTAAACAACAAGAAAAAGGAGACAAAAACCAATCTTTGCAAGACATACAAGCTACCAGATTTAACACTTAAGTTTACCCGATTTAAAAACATGTAAAACTTGTACACTTGCCTCCCCTTAAATGTACATTACCTCCCCTTAAGTGTAAATCTCCCTTTTTTTTTTTTTTTTTTTTTTTTTTTAAGAACAGAGATACTTAACCAAAAATAAGAACTGTGGTCAACTTTCCAAAAATACAAATAATAACTCTTTGCCTGCAAGTATTAACCCATACACCAACCGAGCATTAAATGACATTAAACCTTGATTTTCCCTATAAAACCACCCATTGTTTTATCACAAAACCATCACAAACCAAAAGAAAAACCTTATAAACATAATGGATCCAATCATAGAGATTTCATCCGATTCAACTTGGGATCCAAATGGCTCATCTTCTGATACATCATCAGGAGGATGGGGTGGATACTTCCCACCAGGGTATTCATCAATCACAAGAAACAAGACATTAAGAGAATCAACTCTGAAGCAATGGCTAGCTGCTTATGATCTTACTGAAAAGGAACCATACAATGAAGCACCAAAGACTTCAAGACCAATTCCCCCTTCTGATGTAGGTGATAAAAGTGCTGAAGAAGAAGACCCTTCAAATGATGATGAAGTGACTTTTCCTTCGAAGGTTGTACCATCCCTGAGAAGTGGTTCTATCCCACGTCCACCACCAATCAGCCTGATTCTTGGACTTCCATGCCCAAAAGCGTGGAATCAGTTTGGTGGCAAAGGAGCCAAGAAGACCATTCCTGACTTCATGGGCAAAGGGAAACAGAAAATGTAGGTGGTGATGTTTGGCTGGATTATGTTAAAGCTTTTGTCTTATGAAGCATTGTTAATTGCATCCTTGAATGCAATCACTTGTTAATAAATAAAAAGCTCTAAGGTTCTGTTGTTTTAATGTTCCATAAATCAATTACTTGCAATAGAGAAGAGTTAACATCTGCAAAACAAAGTTAAGCACAATATACCAAAAACAAACATACTATGGAAAGAAGAAAAAACAAATTAACTACTGAAAATAAGAAAAACCAAGAAGAATAGCAAGATTAAAAACAAACAAATATACAAACTATACAAAGTTAAGAAAGAAAATCAGTTTTTCTTAATAACCCAGGCCTGAGTGGGCTTAAGTTCTTTCTGTGGAGCAACATACTTATAGGTTTTGTATGAACTTACTCCAGTAAAACCATGTTTGGACTTATAGGTAAATTCATTTTTAAATGGATTCCAAGCCCAGCAATCAGATAGGTTATCAGCAGAACCCCCATTTGAATTTGTTTGTCTCCTTACAGGTGAATGAGTTTTATAAAAATTATTTCTTTGAACATTTGCATTCACCTGAGGTTTTTGAAAAGGTTGTTTGGGTCTCACATAGCCAGTGTTCACATTAGATCTCAAAGAGTTAACATAACCAGTATTCACATTAGGCCTCATAGAATTAACATTTTGCCTATTCACATTAAAGTTCCTGTAGCCAGACCTAAGATTTTATCTACCAGAATTAACATAAGAGTTAGGTCTGGTAGAGTTATTGAGTAGGACAGGTCTGGGAACAAACTGGTTGGCATGATTAATTCTACTAGCATTGTTCCAAACTGGTTTATTTGAACTATGACCCATATTAACATTCCTTCTCTTTTTCTCAGCCTCTCTTTTCATTCTCTTTTCATGGAAGTCACAATCTCTTATTAAATGACTCAAACTTCCACACACAAAGCATCTTTTAGGAGCATAAGTATAACTACTCCTACTTTCTCTGTGAACACTATTGCTTCTAGGTGACTCACTCATTTTAACAGATTCCCTAGGAGTTTTTATGTGATTTACACAACTAGGTTTGACTGTCTTAGCTTTTGGTTCAGTCACTACAGATTTAGTAACAACAGGTTCACACTTCTTAACAACCTTAGGTTCAGGATTCTCTTTAATCTCACTTTTTGACTCAGACTTAGAGTGATCAGAGGAACCATCAATAGATCCTTCAGAGTCATTGGATTGACAAGAAGAATACCTACTGGATTTGTCCTCTGAGGTGGTTGGTTCAGGCACTTGAGGACCTTTCTTACCATACACAAAGAGTGAATCATCCAACTCTTCTTTTTCAAGAGGAGTATAGTCATCACTCAAAGGTGGTGGTACTCCCTTAAAGTCACCAGTCTTAACAAAACTATTATACAAAGGCTTATCAGTATAGTCCTCTTCTTTATTCTTAAATATAGCCTTATTCTCATTATCCTCATATCCTAAGCCACATTTTTTATTTGACTTAATTTGAGAATCCCAACACTTAAACAAGTTATTATTTGAATTGTTCCACTGATCTACCCTTTTTCTCAACTCATCCCTCTCCTTCTGAATTTTAAGGCCTAATTGTCTATACCTTTTAAGTTTTTCATCTTGTTCATATATCTTATTAGCTTGAAAGTATAGTTTTTCATTTAAAGCAGCATGTTGGTTTTGAAGGGTGACCTTTTGTGCCTCTAAAGTTTTTACAGCATTTTTATGTGCTAATAAATTTACTTCTAGATCACCTATTTGTTCTAGCTGCTCATCACACAAAGCCTTAACATGATTATATGAGTCAGTGCATAATTTAGAGCATAATGATACCTCATTACCAATGGCCATGAGAGCATGATCAGACTCCTCATTTACTTTTGGATGCTCACCCCAGTTGACTCCTCCAGCTTCCATTGTCAGAAGGTGATGAAGCGAAAAGTGTACCGCTTTTAAGGGGTCATTTAAGCCCTAAATCGTATTTATTTGATCAAATATTGCCCTAAATCGTTCCTTTTGTCATTTTAGGTACTTTTGAGAAGAAATCTGGAAAAGGAAGCATTTTGGACGTTTTTGGAGCATAAAAGTGAAGAAAACGACAAAGTCTCAAAATCGGCTAAAAGTTACCTTTGACGGCGTCAGGATCCTCTCCAGACGGCGTCACGGCTTGGCAATAAAATGGTGGATATGAAAATTACTCATGATAAGCCAGTGAAATTTGCATGAAATTCTGACGGCGTCACCCTTTAATCTGATCAAGGTCGTCACGGCTTAATTTAGAGAGGGACGGCGTCACGCATAATCCTGACGGCGTCAAGCCTTGATAGGCCAGAACGGATTTTGGAGA
This sequence comes from Artemisia tridentata subsp. tridentata, assembly GCA_021014915.2. Classification (NCBI taxonomy): domain Eukaryota; kingdom Viridiplantae; phylum Streptophyta; class Magnoliopsida; order Asterales; family Asteraceae; genus Artemisia; species Artemisia tridentata. The sequence continues at coordinate 311,581,326 of CP139507.1, forward strand.
GCTAAAGAGGGACGGCGTCAAGAAGGTCATCCGGGAACCCTAAAAGCGGTGAGGTGACGGCGTCACACTCCATAACGTGACGCCGTCAGATCTGAAAGTCTATATATAGTTTTGCAATTTTTTGTCATTAGTGTGGAACTTAGTGTGGAACTTATTGGGGAACTTTGTGTGTGAAAACCCTAGGACAAATTTGGCAGCTTTCTCAAGGCTTTTTACCTTGAGATCTTCCATGTTACATTGAAGATAAGTTATCAATTAATCATTCAATATGTCTATGTGTTGTTTGATTCTATCTTGTTCTTGTCTTTTGTTTAACATGCTAGGCTAGATTTATCTTGTGTTTGCTTAGATCTAATGAAACCTAGCTATTGATTATTGGTTATTAGTGTGTTGTTAGTTGTATTGGATGATTGTTCATCTATGTTAGGCTTAAGAAAACTGGCTAACTTCCTATTCGGTAACTTGCTTGAACGTCTTAAGAAACATGAACCAATGCGTACTAAAGGTTTTTATGGTTGTATTTAATGCACAAGCGAATTCTAGTGATCCCATGTTAGGAGCTTCCTAGCCGGCTCGACATAGGAGTGAAGTAGGAGCTTGTAGAGTTGGGGAAGTACGTACGCCACCCCACGAATGGTATTAAGGAATACACCCGTCATCCACGCAACTAATACACACTAATCAACCGGTAAAAGATAGTTAGGGAGTAAGGAAATCTAAGTAAACACATTTCCCTCCACATAAGTTTTCACCAATCTTTTCATTTTCTGTTATTTTATTTTATTTGCATTCGTAGTAATTTGGGTTAGTTGACTAGCAACTAATTCCGCCCACTCTTTCAAACCCGAGATTTTACTTGCTTTCATAAAAAAATATAAAAACACAAAAAGAATCTTCTCTCACCCTTAGACCTATTAGAGTAGTTTTTCACACCTAACGAACACTATTCCCTGTGGAGAACGATCAATCCCCCGTACTTACCACTACACTATACTACATCGGTCAGGTACACTGCCTGGTGGGGTTGTAAGCCTCTTGAGATCCCTTGAGAGGTAAAACCTGTTGTAAGGTTGCAAAACCACGCATCAAGTTTTTGGCGCCGCTGCCGGGGAATAGTTATTGTTTAGGTTGAATTTTTATTTTATTAGGTCTACTCACTAGATTCCTTTCTAGTGAGATTTTTATTTTATTTTTCTAGGTTTTTCTTTAGTCTATCTATTTTCTTCGTGCTTTTGTTCGTATAAGATTTCCATTGACTCTTCCGTTCACCATTATGGAGAACGCGAATCCACCATACCACCAACCACGTAATTCACCCACTCCATATGACATCTTGATGTTTAAACAACATAAAGATGAACCTCTCTATGATGCATGGACTCGTTTTAAATATTTACTCCAAAAAGTCCCTCATCATAACTTCGATTTTTGGTCCCTAACTCAAATCTTTTACAATCATGTCGACCGACATGCCCAAAGGGACATTTACCATATTGCCGGCAGGGATATTAGGGAATTAAGTGCTGAGAAAGCATGGGAAGCTATTGAGAATTGTGCCCAATATTATTATATGGTAGACAACCCAACAAACATTAATACAAGTCAATTGACCACAAATTTCAAGGATCATGAAACAAGTTTGTTTGAGGATGAGGGTAGAGTTGAGCCACCTAGCTGCATGTCATGGTTAGGCACTACCATAATACAGGGTGAACACTTAGGTGATCTTGATGTGATGGAGGATCTAGCCGAGCATGATCACATTGATCAAAAAGACCTAGGTTTTATGATCGATGACGATGAATCTCAAGAAACACATGATGAATCTTTTGGGCAATTTGAATATAGCAGTCAGAATATTGAGGATGATCCTTATGATTCGGATATAGAAGTTGAGATGCCTAGAGAAGCACTTGAGATACTAGGGAAAATGTTAGGGTTAGATTCTACTAAAACACATGATGAGGATATAGGTGATCTTGACACAAGGAATGATGAGGTAAGTAACATAAGCCCACCAAGTACCCCACAAGTCCTACCATCATTTGTGGCACACACACCGCCCGTGACTTACCCGGAAGAAGTTGAGGAGACTATAGGAACCCCAATAGAGGTAGAGCCCTTGGACCAAACACAACTAGAAGAAATAGGTTTGAATGCTTTTAGTGATCACAACCTTTCTTTTAGTCCTATGGAAGTTCCTAGTTTTGATGAGCCGGAGCCTCAACCAAAACCGTTACCTAATCTTCCATCCTTGGATGAAAATTTAGGAATTGAATTAGGTCCCGATCCACCCATCAAAACATATAGTCCGGGTAGTCTTAAGTTTAAGGTAGTGGACATTAAGCCTTGTAGTGAGGAAGACAATATAGGAGTGAAAAATGACCTTACATGTCTACATCACCCATTCATGATTGATCACAAGAAACATTATGGGTTTAAACCGGGTTTATTAGGTCAAGATGGATTCCCAACTAGGAATCTCTCGAAGTTGATAGAAGATGATCCCTTTTTAAGAGAAAACTTTAATTCACCCATTGACCAAAGTGAACTAGGTAAGGTTATGATGAAAGGAGCACACCCTTTTGAGTATATAATTCATCCACCACTCTTTCCTCACGCGGCATACTTCCACCAAGATGGTGTGTATCGCTACTATCACCCGCACTTAATCCTAAGTGTAGGAAAAACCTCTCCTTTATCCGTTAAATAAGGGTAGAGTCAGGCTCGTGACTCGAACAAAAACAAGCGCTTCTTGGGAGGCAACCCAATCTTTATTTGCTTTGTGTGTTTATTTGTTTGTTTGATTTTATTTGTTTCCGTATGTGTGTTTAAGTTTTATTATTATTGATTCATGTTCAAAACTAAATTGTGAAAATGCTTTATTTTGTTTTTAACTTCGTCTTAACTACATATAAAGGTATTTTGCAAAAGTTAAGTGTAAGGGAAATCTAAATCGGTTTATTAGAGAACAAATGAACATGAATCATAGCAATAATAAATTAACATACATATTAGTATTTGTTTGAGTCAAATGCTTGAATCGAGTCATAATGATGTTTTGCAGGAATTCCAGGAAGTAAGGTACAGGTTTTTCCAAAATGTTTCCGGAAACGTAACATGAGAATTCTGTCAGATCATATCTGACGGCGTCAGGCGTTACAACCTGACGGCGTCAGGTTTAATTTTCTGAAAATTTTTGAAAGTTTTGTTTTCATAAAAAGTTTTTATTAAATCTCTAACTTATAATCTCCAGGAATCTGCAAAATTATCATTCCACAAGCATTATATCCTTATATATAGATTTATCCCGCCGATGTTATGCAGGTTTTCGTGTTTGTTTTTTTTCAGGTTTAACAGGTTATTTTGGACAAGGAAATGTTTTGGATCAAGCTTTTGGCGATGCATTAGTCATGAAGCTTTTACATTCTCTTTGGAAGAAGATCTAACCGTGTTACTTCATTATCCACCGAGCGAATCAGGGGAGTATTTGATTTCATTCTTTTACTTTATGCTTTTACATCTTGTTATTTGAACATTGGGGACAATGTTCATCCTAAGTGTAAGGGGGGGTAAAAGTACGATTAGAGAATGCTATTATGCTTGATTTTTATTTGTTTAATAGTAGATGTGTAATAAAACTAGATAAATACCTGTTAGGGCAATTTTAGTGCCAAATTTAAATTTTTTTACAACATTTAGGAGTGAAACTTTGATCTTAATGAGCGTCTCACGGATAGGAGTTATATGACTAGCACAAAAACCGTACCACTAAAAAATTTTCCACCCCCAAATATGTGAGGTTCGCCCCTAGAATTGGTAGGAAAAGCATTTATGCTATGATGTGTGTACCGGTAGCACTTAGATTCTAGAACTTGCGTTAGGACCATTCCGAGGCCACAAGTGAGACTACATTCGTGTAGTTAGATTTACTACATGATAAGAGGCATTAGGATTAACCCATTGTTTTACACCTGTGTTTTTGTTATAATTACATTGGCTACATTGGTCAAGTAATTCTCCCACACCCTTTGCGTTGTACTCATTTTTAGTACACGATACCCCTAGTACACCCCTCAGAGCCTATCTTTTCGTTTCGACCTTTAAGCATTTTACTTAAAGGAAGAATTTGTTTACACCCCACTTAAATGTACACCCAAATCGCCTTAGCCTACCTTGTATGCACTCATTTTTAGTGCATTATTGTTACAACATTTGTTTAAACCCAAGTTAATTATCTAATTGATTACATGGTTGCTAAGTCGAGTCATATCCTTGTACATATTGTTTTGGGACGATTGGGACTCATGGGTAAAGTACTAGTGTAATGGAGTAATGGGGAAGAACATCATTTATTACCCCGATATGTGCTAAATATTTTAAAAGTACTCCAAGTGTTTTGATTATCTTAATTCGAGTCATTAGATTAGTTAATTGTAAAGTTATGTAAAAGTTCAAGTGTAAGGGGGATGCAACGCCCCTATGATGTATTATTTTGGATGGTAGGGCAAAAGTGTATGCAAAAAAAAAAAAAAAAAAAAAAAAAAAAAAAAAAAAAAAAAAAAAGAAAAATACAAAAAAATGAGAAAAAGAAAAGTAGAAAAAAACATACGGACTACCATCCCGTTTCATTTTATGTTTTTGTTATTTTCTTTCATTAGCTTAAATCGAGTCGAGTCTTGGCTTAGCAACATTGTATAGTACATGTAATTGATCAAGATCTTTAACTCGCCACCAGTAAAATATCCCTTATCCAACAAAACCGTGTTTTCCTTTTCCCTACACCTAACGTTATAACCCGTTTAAAAGCCCTCTTTGATAGTTTATCTTAGGTGCTTACGCCTAGTGGAGGAGGTTTTCGATCCTTTCCCAAGCCTATGGTAATCTATTTGCTATGACAGGTAGTGAGAGATATTATCCGTTTTCATTTATGAGATTTATTTTGATGACACTTGAGATATGTGAGTATCTAAACACTACTTGTGAGGTGCTAGTTTGTAATCTCCGTGCTTATTATGATTAAAGTGGAACGACTATTTGTTGTAATTACTTTTATGTTAGCATTAAATGACCCCTAACTTGTATTTTGATTAGAATAAAAGCACATTTGCTTGAGGACAAGCAAATCTCAAGTGTAAGGGTATTTGATGAAGCGAAAAGTGTACCGCTTTTAAGGGGTCATTTAAGCCCTAAATCGTATTTATTTGATCAAATATTGCCCTAAATCGTTCCTTTTGTCATTTTAGGTACTTTTGAGAAGAAATCTGGAAAATGAAGCATTTTGGACGTTTTTGGAGCATAAAAGTGAAGAAAACGACAAAGTCTCAAAATCGGCTAAAAGTTACCTTTGACGGCGTCAGGATCCTCTCCAGACGGCGTCACGGCTTGGCAATAAAATGGTGGATATGAAAATTACTCATGATAAGCCAGTGAAATTTGCATGAAATTCTGACGGCGTCACGCTTTAATCTGATCAAGGTCGTCACGGCTTAATTTAGAGAGGGACGGCGTCACGCATAATCCTGACGGCGTCAAGCCTTGATAGGCCAGAACGGATTTTGGAGAGCTAAAGAGGGACGGCGTCAAGAAGGTCATCCGGGAACCCTAAAAGCGGCGAGGTGACGGCGTCACACTCCATAACGTGACGTCGTCAGATCTGAAAGTCTATATATAGTTTTGCAATTTTTTGTCATTAGTGTGGAACTTAGTGTGGAACTTATTGGGGAACTTTGTGTGTGAAAACCCTAGGACGAATTTGGCAGCTTTCTCAAGGCTTTTTGCCTTGAGATCTTCCATGTTACATTGAAGATAAGTTATCAATTAATCATTCAATATGTCTATGTGTTGTTTGATTCTATCTTGTTCTTGTCTTTTGTTTAACATGCTAGGCTAGATTTATCTTGTGTTTTCTTAGATCTAATGAAACCTAGCTATTGATTATTGGTTATTAGTGTGTTGTTAGTTGTATTGGATGATTGTTCATCTATGTTAGGCTTAAGAAAACTGGCTAACTTCCTATTCGGTAACTTGCTTGAACGTCTTAAGAAACATGAACCAATGCATACTAAAGGTTTTTATGGTTGTATTTAATGCACAAGCGAATTCTAGTGATCCCATGTTAGGAGCTTCCTAGCCGGCTCGACATAGGAGTGAAGTAGGAGCTTGTAGAGTTGGGGAAGTACGTACGCCACCCCACGAATGGTATTAAGGAATACACCCGTCATCCACGCAACTAATACACACTAATCAACCGGTAAAAGATAGTTAGGGAGTAAGGAAATCTAAGTAAACACATTTCCCTCCACATAAGTTTTCACCAATCTTTTCATTTTCTGTTATTTTATTTTATTTGCATTCGTAGTAATTTGGGTTTGTTGACTAGCAACTAATTCCGCCCACTCTTTCAAACCCGAGATTTTACTTGCTTTCATAAAAAAATATAAAAACACAAAAAGAATCTTCTCTCACCCTTAGACCTATTAGAGTAGTTTTTCACACCTAACGAACACTATTCCCTGTGGAGAACGATCAATCCCCCGTACTTACCACTACACTATACTACATCGGTCAGGTACACTGCCTGGTGGGGTTGTAAGCCTCTTGAGATCCCTTGAGAGGTAAAACCTGTTGTAAGGTTGCAAAACCACGCATCAGCAGGCTCATCTGATTCTTTTCCATCTTCCCATCATCATCTCTTTTCCCATCAGCAGGCTTCTTCTCTGGACAATCTCTTGAAAAATGTCCATGCTTGTGACAGTTGTAGCATTCAACTGTCCTCTTTGTGTATCCCACTGGTGATTTGTTGTTGAAGTTAATGGTCCTTCCATATTGCTTCTGAAATCGTTTGACCCTTAAAGCAACCATGGCAATGTGCCATTTTATGTCCATCTCCTCCACTTCAGCATCATTAATCTGTTCTAGGTCTTCACTAATAAAGCTTTCATCTTCCGTTTGATTGGCAAAGAAAGAATGTATCACCTCATCAGTAAAACTTGAAGCAGACCTTTCACTTGAAGGAGTTTCATAGATACCAGACCTAACACTACCAGATTTAAACTTGTAAGTACTGCTTTTTTTTTGTAACACAAAAGCAACATTTGATGAACTGGTTGAAGCCTGAGTGTTGTTACTGATGTCCCTTTCAAACATCCTGAGATTATTGTATAGATCATCAGGTGTCATTGAATCTACTTCCTCCTTAATCCTCATCGCCACAGATACATTGCCCCATTCTGATGGTAAAGATCTAAGGAACTTGTGATTTGCATCCTCATTTGAAACTGCTGCACCATGAACTTCCAGTTGTGTTAACAGATGTTGAAATCTGTCATAGCCCTTTTCCAAACCTTCAGTCTTTGAAACACTGAATGTTTCAAATTGCTTTTTAAGAACAGCCTTTTGCATTTTCTTGGAGTTTGCATTGCCTCCAAATCGTTTCTTGATAGCCTCCCACATCTCCTTAGCATCAAGGATGCCATGAAACCTTTGTAGATGCTCCTTAGGAATAGCCATAAGAAGCAAGGTTCTGGCCTTCTTTTCCTTCTCCACAGCCCCAATCTCCTCAGCAGATACTGGTGGCATTATTCTGATCTGCCCATCATTCCCTTGTGAAATTCTTTTCTTAGAATTTCCCTTTTGAATAACCTTCCATACATCACTATCAATGTACTCCAGATAGTGTTCCATCTCCATGGCCCAAATATCATACTCTTCTCTTTTCAGTAATGGAAGTTTTATGTTTGAGATTGTGGTTGTGGAAGGGATGGGTTGTTGTTGTGTTTGGGAGTTACTGGTTTCGGTTTTTCCTTCATCTTCATGGTTTGATTTCTCATCCTCACTGTTATGGATTGAGAAAGTTTCAGGCTTATCGAATTCAGACATTGTGTAGGGTGATTTGAGTGAGAATTAGGTTTTTGGGATTTAGTGTTCTTCGAATTCAGAGTCTCTCTCCTTGCTCTGATACCACTTGTTGGTCCACGAATTGTATGTGGATCACTAAGTAGTCTTGAATACCTAGTAGATGGTTAGGATAAATCCGAACCAATCTAAGTGAGAAACCCTAGGTGATTGTTGTTGTTAATGCGGAATCTTAACAAGAACAATGAAGAACACACAGGAATATCACTAACTTCTTATATTGATTATAATCACAATAGTGAACTCGTACAACTCACACACCTTACTAACAATCTTTAGGGATCCTTTTATAACACAAGGAAACCCTAATACTAACCGACTCAGAAGATATTCACAAATCTTCTATAAAGATACTTACACGTTTTGTATCTTTTCCTAACTTATCTCTAACAGACTTTCCTAACTTCACGACCAGACTTAACTTTATAAGTCAACCAGACTTAAACATACTACCAGACTTAACTTTACATTACCAGACCTAATTATAAAGACAGACCTAACTCTGACATACTACCAGACCTAAGTTGTCTTCTCTTGATTCTATCATAATTCCCAACACTTTTATGGCCACTGGGTCTGGTCAGAAAGTATATGGGGGTTCACACCCTAAGTGTGCTAGATGTACTTATCACCACCCGGGGTCTGCGCCATGCCGTGAGTGTACAAACTGCAATCAGTTTGGTCATTTTACAAATCAGTGTAGAGCACCAAGGAATGCAGGCAACATAAAGAATAATCAAAGGGCATGCTGTGACAAATGGTAATTTTCACGTTGTTAATTAATAATAAATGGTTATTTATTATTTTTAAGCTGAGTATTTCTATGCGCATTTGCATATTTTTGAGTATTTTTGGAAGTTGTCCCGCATACTGTAGCTTACAGTCACTGCAGAAAAAGTTTATTTTTGTCAGTAAGCATAAATTATTCCATTTCTGATAGTTACTGACAAGTTTCGTAATTAACTGAGAGCTTCCTCACATTTTATTGAAAAGCAACCGCACACGCGTACCGACAGCACAATATATATGGTAGCAGTCAAATAAATACATTTTTGAGTCAGTAATTATATTTTAGAGTTAACTACATTTTTGGTCCTCGTGGTTTACCGGGTATAACGGTTTTGGTCCAATAGTTTCAAACGTAACGGATCTTGTCCTATATCCGACGACCCGTAACACTTTTGGTCCAATTTTATTTGACTGTTAGTTTGACCAGTTAAAAAAATGTGAAATGACTAAAATACCCTTGTCCTATAATGTAAAATCACTAAAATACCCTTCTTTCTCTTTCTACCAGTCTTAAAACTACTAACATGAGTAATCAATCAACTGTTATTAAAACTACTAACAAATAGTAAAACAACCAACTGTTATTACTTAACCTGAGTAATCAATCATTCAAATAATTTTACAAAAGAAGGGTCACAATGGGCCTTACAACATTCAATTGAATTGCATAAAAATTGCCAAAATTGTTGTGATCTTTTCAAACAAGAAACCCCAAAAAAAAAAAAATCAAATTACTTGAAATAATGAAAACTAACATCAAGCTGCTGTGGAAGTTCCATCCTCGACAGGTGGTGAAAAATAACCAAACACCCATTTTTCTTCATCATCTTTTTACCACCATAAGAAAAACAAAACACCATGTTTAAAGATTTAGCCGCCAACATCTTTTGCCATATATCAACCTAACCCAAAATACCCTCATCCTTACCTTCATTTTCATACATCAAACAAATCAAGATCTTTAAAAAGACACTTTCTTATTTAGCAAAAGACTCACAAACAAAACAAAATCAATAACAGTTGGTTGTTTCACTCTTTCACTCTTCACCTCACATCAATCTAGCATAAACCCATCACCATCTCCAAGACCCTCACCATCACTCTCCAACTTCCAATCTAGCCTAAACCCATCACCATCTCTGAACCTCAACAACCCCGGAAAATTCCCACTTGGGTGTCTTTTATCTCTAACCATCCTCATCAACGCAACCAATAAGCTATGACTACACACAATTTCCACTTGGAAATCGTCTTCTTCCATTAACATTTGGATCAATTTGGTACAATTGATCTTAGCCGGTTGCATAAGATTCAAACTTGAACACGAATCAAGGCTCAAATTAACAAGAATCGAAACTACTTCAGAACCAATAGCATGAGAAGTATAAGGACCTAACAAAACTGATAAAACACTAACTCCACCTTTATCAACAACCGTCTTCCTAGCACTCGCATGATTCGCCACAATTCGCCTCAACTCCTTAAGCGACTTAACACGCGCCTGACCCTTAACCTTTTTAAGCCCATCCAAAACCTCCAAAACACTCCCTTGCACATCCTCTGACCTCTTCTTCATTTGACCCTTAACCTTTTTAAGCCCATCCAAAACCTCTAAAACACTCCCTTGCACATCCTCTGACCTCTTCTTCATTTGACCCTTAACCTTTTTAAGCCCATCTAAAACCTCCAAAACACTCCCTTGCACATCCTCTGACCTCTTCTTCATTTAAAAATCCATCGTCATTAACAGTCAACGATTTTAAAAGAAAAAAACAAAAAAAAAAAAAAGAAGAAGAAGGTGGTTCTTGATGTCTGAAATGATGGATCTAAATTGATGGGGTTGAAGAAGATGAAGGGTGGTGATGGATCTTGCGTAGGAGGGTGGTGATGGATCTTGTGGTGTTATGTTTTTGTTGTGTTTTGTGTTTTGTGTTGTGGTGATGGATCTTGCGTAGGAGGTAAAGATGTAGATGTTAGTGTGTGTTTGACTGTGGTGATGGTGTTTTGTGTTAAGATAAAATAGATAAAATGACTAATTTACCCTCTCATTTAACAGTCAACGAAAGTTTGACTAACGACATTAACAAAATTAGACCAAAAGTGTTACGGGTTGTCGGATATAGGACAAGATTCGTTACGTTTGAAACTATTGGACCAAAACCGTTATACCCGGTAAACCACGAGGACCAAAAATGTAGTTAACTCTATATTTTATTTCATTTCTGACAAAAACATGGATAAAAACTTTATTTTACGTATACGTGTCCAAAAAGGTCAAACCGGAACTTTACGGTAACGTTCAAGCTCGAACCGACACACGATACACCAACGAGGAGTAAAAATATTTTCCCCCTCTTTTTTTCTTGTCCTCTAGCCGGCCAAATAACACTTCCCTACTAAGGGACAAAATTGTTAGCACTAACTAATATTTAGGTTATAAATATTATGCATTTACCTTAAATGATACACACTCCAAATTCACTTATCCATTCTTATCTTCAATAACTTCCTAGATCATTTTCATCAAAAACTCACGGCACACACATAAATCTCAAGATCCATAAATTTTTGTTGAAGTTCAAGATAATCGGGGTGTATATTCAAGAGTTTCGGGTTAATTAGAACGTGTTTTGGGTAAATTTGGTGAAGTTTAGGTTGTTCTTGGTTCCTCCTAGCCTCATTAAAACACAAGAATTGTAATGAAGCATCAAAACTTTTCTAATCTTGTTGATTTCATGTTCATTTGATGTCTAATGATGTTACCAAGTGCTAAATGTGTATATTTTGTTAAAATGAAAAAGCTAGGGCTTGGTATATATTTATATAGTGCTCGACATATATGAGATGTTTGTACAAATTAGAATATTTCTTGCTTGTGTGGTAAATCTTGTTGTATATGGTACTAGTTTGATTATACAAATGTGATTAGTGTTAATTACGCGAGTTTAAGGCAATATATACACATTTATGAGTATATACATGAATCGGCCATCATAAAAATACAAAACTATTGGGGTTTTGAAAAACATAAAATTTTGGCTCAAGTGATGAAATGGTGGAATTAATGCTTAAAAGTTTATTTTGAATAGCTTATTGAATAAGCCATAACTAAATGTGTTTAGCTTATAAAAATATGGTTTTGGGTCGTATAGTGTTATATGGGTCGAACCCATTAAATTTTGGTCATGGTTGACTTTTTAACTTAATAACTTGATTATAAGTGCTTAATTGATTTAATTAAAATTCGTTACGTAAATAATAAACACTAATTAGGAATAATGGGCTAAATAGAATTTGGGTTATATTGGTGGTTCGTGGACTGTTGGGCCGAGCCCAATAAGAATTCCCACACCTTTGACTTTTTGACCAAACGCAATAACGAACGTGCTAAATTGATTTTTAAAAACGTGACGATATATATATTGTGACTTAAAAAGGCTAAATGGTTTTGGGCTAAAAATTGGACAATTGGCCTTAAAATGGATTTTCGGCCCAATGAGTATGTTGGGTGACAAAAATGAGTTTTGAAATATTTTTTGACCCACTATAAATATTTTACTTAACGATACGATATATATATATATATATATATATATATATATATATATATATATATATATATAATTAAAACTAGTTTGGACTTGTTTTGAGACACATTAGTCTCATAAACGGTAATAAATGAAATTTTGGCAAAATCTTTATAAATGTTGACTTTTGTTGACTTTTGAAAGTATATTGACTAAATGTTGACTTTGTATCGAAATCTATTATTTATAAGTAAACGTGGTGATAATGATAGTTATAACGATAAAAATACTTATAACGACCAATATATATAATACGGACTAAATTTGCAAATATAGTTAACGAAACGAGTTATTTGAGGAATTGCAACACATGAGAAAATGGAAACGATTGAACAAACGAATGGGTCATGCCCAATTTTCCTAAAATTCCAACACTTAGAGTATTTTTGATAAAAATACTTACACTTGTTAAATTTTCTAAATACTTAACAATTATTCCAAATTTTCTTATAATTAAAATTATATTATAAATAATAAACAATATTTATAATATAATATTCCTCCACTAACACTATTATTTTATAAATTTCTCAAAAATCTATTTAATTAATTATAACCCTAATTAATTAAATACAAAATTATTAAACTTTATCTAATATATATATGTATGATAATGTATATATATTACTTACGAAATTTAACAATGAATACTAGCACGGATGTTCCGTCACACGTGTTCCCATCGTACACTTTCACCATGAGCCACCACCAAGAGTTACATACGATAAATCATTTTGAAATATACTTTACCACACAGCAAGCAAGAAATACACGAGCACTGGTCACACGTAAACTTTTCAAATAAAGTAAAGACATATAAGACAAGAATATTTTGCTAAGACTTACCATACTGATTTAGGTTGCGTGTCGGAGCGGTTGCACTGTTTTGTTGATTGATTAGCAGGTTGCTATTATTTTAAGGTGAGTTTATAGCCCCATATTTTTATACGATTTGTTTTATAAGCTTTGGGGTAAGAAACATGCAAAACTGTTTTCATGGACCAAAAATGGATTTTGTTTTAATACACACTTGTATGCAGAAACCTAAGTTTAGCTGAATCCCATTGCGCCCACTATCATCAACCGTCAATTCCCTCTGGGAAACCGTGTGATATAAATAGATCTATTGGGGATGACACCCCCGTTCGATTGGCTCGGCATAGTCAAGGCGAACGTATACCATATGAAATTAGGCCGAGTTTGCTAATGCCAGCTTGGCATGCTGCGTTGTCTAGTTCGGTTAGATGAGGCTTAATGTTTGCATAGCAGGATAGTGTGTTATTGCTGAATTGTTTGCTGAATATTGCTATGGTCCATATGTGTTATTTACTTTAAACCTATGAACTCACCAGCGTTAGCTGACTTTTAGCATGTTTTTCTCAGGAAACTGAGGTGTGTTTACTGAAGGCAGGGCATGGCGATGGTCATAATAATTGTTGGAAATGTTTTTACTATTGCGTTAACTCTGAAAATTGGACCGCTTTGTTAAATGGGCTACATTTTATTTGAAATGAATTTTATGTAAGACAACATGACTTTGGATATGTAATGGATTTTAAAACGGATTTTTACTCTATTCTCTATATCTTGTAAGTGATTATCGATTTAGTAGCACCCAAAGTGTATGCTTCCACAATATTATGATTTTGGGGGTGTTACACATGCTATGAATGCAACAGCCCGGATCACCTCAAGAATGCATGTCCTAGGTTGAATAGAGCACCTGGACAAAGACAAGGAAATCTAGATTTAGCAATTGAAGGAAATAACCCAAACCCTAGAGTCCATCTTAGTCCACCTCGTGGTAGAGCATTCTATTTGGGTCATTTGGATGCAGCTAACAAATAATGGGTATGTTTTCCCTAGACAAGTAGTATTCTACCCTATATACGCGAGTTTTTGCCTAAATACGTTAACTTTACACATCGACTATTCGTTAGCATCATTTCAACAGATAACACAGGCTAAATCTCGGGACGAGATTCAAGATAAGGGGTAGGTACTATAGCAACCCGTAGAATTCCTCAGTCATTAGTGAACATTAATCTAGTATTAACCCGTCATTACTGTTCACTTAACCATTATACGAGCAAAATTTGAAAATTTTGTTTATTACATTTCTATTCAAACACGTTGTTACGTGATACACGATACTTTGGAACGAGCTCACGCACGCACCACGACAGTCCAATACACAAATGAACACTAAACGGATCATAAATTCTTATTCTAAACCCAACACTATTCAAGCCTAATACAAATTCCAACCCAATTTTTATTTTCTCTTTTATACTACTCGACACAACTCACCTTCACTTGATCTCTCTTATTCCATAATTCGACACAGGAGCTACACATTATTTTACATGACTCGAATCCCTATACTACAAGGATTCAAGATTGACAAATCCCATTGTTAGGTTCGAACCTTTGATCTTATAACGAGGCTTAAAGCTTACCAAAGTCGACACTTATTCAAAACTCAATCCATGTTAACCAACTCGATCAAAACCTATTTTTATCTATATCATTGTGTTTTTCCTAGTCGAATATGGGTCCTAAACTCCTTATCACACCTTCCTTAATCCATTGGACACGTTAAAATGTTGTTTGGACATTTAAACATATCGAATATAATTCATGTACATGCCTTCGATTTACAACCAAAACATACCCACCCCACTTGATCTAAAACACTCTATTACCTAGCTATTTTATTCCCTCAAATCCTTATCCCCCTCCTGCCACAATCGAATATAGTCCCAACTTGTGTTTAAATATTATAAACTTGACATACATGCATGTACATATACATATACAAGCACATACATGCTCATTCCATTCTCAAACACATTTTACACAAATATATCTAAGTCTTTCTACTTCCAAGAACCATTCGAAGGAATCAGGAGCATGTTCTAGCCATTTGAACTATTTTCCAAACGTTTAGAGTTGATCTCGATTCTTTTGTGGAAGCTCTATTGAGTTCATACAAAAATCCTTCGATCCCTAGCTCATTACAACGTCCTATCACCACCATTCTTGGTGTTGTAAGTCCTCGAATCCATTTTTTTCATACTTGCTATAATTTCCAAAGTTCATACTTATTTATTCATTTCATTCGATCCTTTTAGCTTTTCATTTATTTCTTTGAGTTCTTGTATTCCATTTTATCTATATTCATGACCTCCTATTTTATGGATGGCTAGAAAATCAATTTCCATTCTCATTCGACACATATAAATTCATATTGATAGCTAACGAGACCCATTCTAATTCTATAATACATATCGAACCATTATAAGACATTTACATATTTTTGAAACTTGTTATATTCGACTAGAACAAGCCTCACATAATCATTTTAGTACAAAGGACCTATCAAATAAATTGCGTAACTTGGTTCTCCGCTAGCCACTCTAATAAGCAGTTCATATAAGCCCTCCTAATAAGCTCATTAAACACCTTTTTAATCGAGCAAGCTAATGGCTATCGAGACACAGTTTTAAACCTTAAAAATGTCGAGTGGGCTTAAAAGCCCAATAAGCACATACGATAAGCTGTCTTAATAAGCAGTTTGGATATATTTTTAAGACCATAAAAAGAGCCCAAGACCAAGCCCAAATCTTGTTGAAACCCAATGGATCGAATTCTCTTATTGGGGTTTGTATTTAACACGTTAAAAGCCCATTAAGCCAAAAATAAGCTCTTTTGTGTAATAAGCAGTTTTTATGAACTTGAATAAGTTGTATGAAGCTTATAAAACTTTCGGAAAATTTAATGTATAAGTTTTGTGAATTTTGGACTAGAAATGCAAAATATTTTACTATTCGGGTTTAAAGTGTAACTTTCGTATAATTATGTACTAGACTGTCATTTTATTAACTTATGGGTAAGAAATGTTAAAACAGTAAACAAAAGTCATAAAATGTCATATTGGAACCTTTTGGACTTAAAATGTAATTATTTCCTAAACTAGGGACTAACGGTGCAAATGTTTCACCGTTAGGGTTAAAAGTGTAAATTTCTTATAACTTTAGGGACCAACCAGTAACTAAATTCTATATACAATTTCATAAAGTGATTTATACATTTGTGTTCCTAAAATACATTTTTACAAATTCGTACGATTTATATAACAAATGTTATGTTTATATTTACGTAACGTGATTTTAACGAATAAACATAACTTATCATCCACCAACTTTTGAAGAGACGATATTTACTGATTCAATAAACATAAAAACATGATAATATTATATATAATATTATTTTTGAACTTTAAGCATTTTAAGCATATCATCCATTTTCATCACGAACCAATTCGTTATCCGACACTTTTCCACAATCATTATTCACATTCTATCAATCTTAGACCATCGAAATATCAGACTTCCCTATTATTCAAGTCGTGTGTTAGAGTCGTTCCCGTGATACATTTGACATAACATTTACCTTGACTTTCACAGCTAAGGTGAGTCATAGCCCCACTCTTGCTTTTTTATTCATTTTAAACTACTTAGGGGAGATACGTGCTTAAATTACTTTACTCGTTTATCAAATACATGATTTGCATTGGTATGCAATTACTCAAAACATTTACGATATATTACGCTTTTATACTTTCTAGATATGATGTGTAGTTTCATTTCAATATGTGCCTTAACGTGTTAAACTATTCATATACACACTATTCATAGCCGTTGGAGAGGTATTGATAGTACTATTATGGGAAGATGCCCCCACCCTTGTGTCCAAGATGCGCGACCTTGGGTGACACGTACTATTTGGGAAGGTGTCCCCACCCTTGTGTCCAAAATGACGCGACCTTGGGTGAATATAATCCGGAATACACATACTCATACTTTAGAAGTGGATTGTAAACACACAGGTTGCAAATCTTGTATGGGCGGAGCTTGGGGCTGAGTGAATTTACAATGCCTTTGCTGTGAAATCTTTATTCAAATGCTTTACAACTAAATTAACTCTATGAACTCACCAACCTTTTGTTGACACTTTTTAGCATGTTTATCTCAGGTTATTAAGGTAATAGTGGATGCATGGATCTTAGAGTCATTTGCATACTTGGAGACTTATATCTTTATCTTTTACCATTCGATACATCTTGAAAATATCTATGTAACCTTATACTTTAAATCTCTTATTTTAACTCTGATTTAAATAATTCGAATGGTAACATTTCAAAACGTCTCATTTAGAGGTCGTTTTCTATACCTTGATCTATATTATGAAGTAATACCCCCTTGACACTATCGTTCCGCTAATTTGGGGGTGTTACAAGTAGCGACAGCTCACAGCCCACCGCTCACAGCTTCTTAAAGAAGCATTCCTAAAAAATCGCAAAGCTCACCGCTCCTTTGCCAAACGAACAATAAAAATCAAAAAGCTCATTGTTCACCGCTCATCGCCCAAAAAATCTCCAAAAAACTCCGCGCCAAACATAGCCTTGATTGTTTAACTAATTTTTGCTTTTGGTTGGATGCAGATAATGTCGACACACACAAATAGAGACTGGATGTACAAGAATAGGAAAATAAATGGGTATATCTCTAAAGATTGGTGTAATCTTGTAGACATACTTTTTTTAGATGTTGTCTTTTTTAATGAAGCAATTATTAAAAATGGTACTGTTGTTATATATTAGATTGTTTTTCAAGAATAAAAAATATTAATGTATGTCTTCTGTTTTCATAAGTTCTTCTATTTTTTCATTCTTTTTGTTATTCAGGTAATTGATTGTTGTCCTGACCCGAATTGACATCGACTGAGACTTGATCCATTTCTCTATTAATGCATCAGTATGTTTTCTTTTTAAAGTTAGTTTTTATGGGTTAAACTTGCTTGTATAGGGCTGAAAGTTACCGTGTTTGTTGAAACAAGCTGTTTTAGTTCTATTGAATTTAAATTGGTTATAATGGGTATGAATGGGGTCATATTGGGTTAGTTCATGATGAAATGAGTCATTTAGAGTTGAAATTGGTTGCAGCAGGTTGAAATTAGTATATCTGATTTATTGTTGATTGATAATATATCTAATGTGATGATGAATAATATTTTGTTGACGTATGATATTGAAAAGAGTGAACCATTCGTACATTAACAAAAAATATGAAAATATTTTGATGCAGATTTGAATGAGACCTGTGCAAAAAAACTGCCCAATCAAAAACTGCAGTTGTGGTTGAAGAAATAAACTAGAGAAGCTCAAATAGTGTTATCACCGGTGATATCACAGTTGATATCATCTGTCATATCACATGTGATATCAATTGTGATATCACAGGTGATAGCACATGTCATATCACCGATGATAGCACCTGTGATATCACACCGGTGATAGCACATGCCGCCCACCGGTGTTCAAATCCACGACAAAGCGATACGAGCATCTACCATCACATGTTCCTCCATCACTACCACTGAATCAACAAAAAGAAGAAACATTATTATCACTTGTGATATTTCAAAAACATAGTTAATGGCTGAATCAGAAAACTAAAGAAGCTATGGTTGAAGAAAGCACAACATCTTTATAAATAAATTGAAGAAGCTCAAACATATGTGATATCACCTATGATATCACAGGTGATATCACATGCTCCTCCATCACTACTGATGAAGCGAAAAGTGTACCGTTTTTAGGGGGTCATTTAAGCCCTAAATCGTATTTATTTGATCAAATATTGCCCTAAATCGTTCCTTTTGTCATTTTAGGTACTTTGGAGAAGAAATCTGGAAAAGGAAGCATTTTGGACGTTTTTGGAGCATAAAAGTGAAGAAAACGACAAAGTCTCCAAAGCTGCTGGAAAAGTACACGTGATGGCGTCAAGGATTGCTCCTGACGGCGTCACGGCTTGGCAAAAGAGGTGGATATGACAAATACACATGACGCGCCAGAAAGTTTTACAATGGAAATCTGACGGCGTCACCCTTTAAGGTGATCAAGGCCGTCACGGTTTAAGTTAAAGAGAGACGGCGTCAAGCACAATTGTGACGGCGTCAACCCTTGACGCGCCAGAGTGGATTTTTGAGGATTAAAGAGGGACGGCGTCAGGAAGACCATCCGGGAACCCTAGCCGCGGCGAGGTGACGGCGTCACCTCCTACAACGTGACGCCGTCAGCCCCTAAATTCTATATATACTTTCATAATTTTTAGTCATTGGTGTGCAACTTTGTGAGGAGAAACCCTAAGACGAATTTTCTGCCATTTTTAAGGGTTTTATACCCTTGGATCTCCCATGTTTAATTGAAGATAAGTAATCAATTAATCATTCAATATGTCTATGTGTTGTTTGATTATATCTTGTTCTTGTCTTTTAATTAACATGCTAGGCTAGATTTATCTTGTGTTTGCTTAGATCTAATGAAACCTAACTATTGATTATTGGTTGTTGGTGTGTTATTAATTGTATTGGATGATTGTTTATCGATGTTAGGCTTAAGAAAACTGGCTAACCTCCTATACGGTAACTTGCTTGAACGTCTTAAGAAACATGAACCAATGCGTACTAAGGTTTTTATGGTTGTATTTAATGCATGAGCGAATTCTAGTGATCCCATGTTAGGAGCTTCTTAGCCGGCTCGACATAGGAGTGAAGTAGGAGCTTGTAGAGTTTGGGAAGTACGTACGCCACCCCACGATTGGTATTAAGGAATACACCCGTCATCCACGCAATTAATATACACTAATCAACCGGTAAAAGATAGTTAGGGAGTAAGGAAATCTAAGTAAACACATTTCTCTCTATATAAGTTTCACAACCTTTTTATTTTCAGTTATTTTATTTTATTTGCAATTGTAGTTATTTGGGTTAGTTGACTAGCAACTAATTCCGCCCACTCCTTCAAACCCGAGATTTTACTTGCTTTCCATAAAATATAAAAAAATACAAAAAGAATCTTCCCTCACCCTTAGACCTATTAGAGTAGTTTTTCAATCCTAACGACACTATTCCCCTAGAGAACGATCAATCCCCCGGTACTTGCCACTACACTATACTAAATCGGTCAGGTACACTGCCTGGTGGGGATTGCAAGCCTCTTGAGATCCCTCGAGAGGTAAAACCTGTTGTAAGGTCGCAAAACCACGCATCAAGTTTTTGGCGCCGCTGCCGGGCAATAGTTATTGTTTATGTTGAATTTTTATTTTATTAGGTCTACTCACTAGATTCCTTTCTAGTGAGATTTTTATTTTATTTTTCTAGGTTTTCTTTAGTCTATCTTTTTTCTTCGTTTCTTT
The DNA here is from genome assembly GCA_021014915.2 of Artemisia tridentata subsp. tridentata. Classification (NCBI taxonomy): domain Eukaryota; kingdom Viridiplantae; phylum Streptophyta; class Magnoliopsida; order Asterales; family Asteraceae; genus Artemisia; species Artemisia tridentata. The sequence continues at coordinate 311,601,880 of CP139507.1, forward strand.
GTTCGTAACCATTACCATCCGACATCATGGAAGGTGGTAATATCCTCGATCCCAACAACCCACCACCACAACAACACCCACCTCCTAGAGCCCGTACCTTAGGAGACTACTCCCGTCCTAGCCACCATGGCTATCGAAACACCATTGAGCTCACTCAAGGAGCCAATGTCACTCCCTTGCGATCCGACACCATCCGGTTGGTGCAAAGCGGATGCGCATTCCATGGACTTCGTTCCGAAGATCCTAATCAACATCTCAAGGACTTTCTCAAAATCGTTGATTCCATAGACCTTGATGTTGCCACTCGAGAGACGACCCGACTACGTCTCTTTCAATTCTCTCTGCGGGACCAAGCTAGTCAATGGCTAGAGCGCCTACCCGCAGGATCCATCACCTCTTGGGATGATCTCACCACTCGTTTCCTCGCTCAGTTTTTCCCACCAGGAAGAACTACCAAGCTAAGGAATGATATCTTGATGTTCCAACAACGTCAAGGCGAAACCCTCTACGAGGCATGGACTCGATTCAAGGACTTACTCCAAAAAGTCCCTCACCATGGCATAGAACTTTGGCTCCAAGTCCAAATCTTCTATGACCATATCAATATCTCCACGAGGCAAACCATTGACCAATCGGCCAGTGGTAAGCTATGTGATCTAAGTGCGGAACAATCTTGGGCTCTCCTGGAAGATCTTGCTCTTTATGACAACGAAAGTTGGAATGATCCCCGTGATTTGAATAAAACGGTCAAGGCAATATCTTTGCCTTCGAACAATTCAAGCACTTCCGATCGTAGGATCATAGAACTTGAAGACCAAGTCAAGTTTCTTATGAAATCCTACGAGGCTCATAAACCTTCAAGCCAAGTGAACAAAATCACTTCTTCATGTGAATTATGTAGTGGTCCCCACGACACTCGTGATTGCGTGGAACTCCCCGAACAAGCTTTTGCGGACTACGCATCCTCGCGTACCGACGGAGCGGGAGACAAGTGGTACACTTTCAAACCCGAGCCAAACCCCTACGGTGATTCATACAACCCCTCATGGAAAAATCACCCAAACCTTAGGTGGAAACAAAACCAAAACGCACAACATACCAATTCTTCCAACCCACCTAATCGTTTCCAATCAAGCGGTTCACCCTCGAACCGTACTTTCAATAACAATCCTTCCAACAATTATGGTAGTACCAATAACTTTGAAGGATTGATGTCCCAATTTATGGCATCTCAAGAAGCTCGTTTGGCCAAGTTTGAATCCGAATTCAATCAACAACAAACGGAGATGACCAATAAAATTGACAACTTATTGAAAGCCCTCAATAACCAAGTGCTATCACCTCCACATAAGGACGCTAGGAACACAAATAGCGGACCCCAAGTAAAAGACCCCTCTTCATCCAAACACGTCCACTTCGTCAACATTGTCACTATTAAACCAATTGATAGGAATGAGGATAATAGTGAACCTGAGGATGAGGTTAAGAAAGTCGAGGTTGATAAAGAAGTTAGGAAAAGTGAGATTGAAGAAGTAGATGATGATGAGGACTACTTCAATAGGCTACCCACTAAGGAAGAGCGCGCATATCATACAGACTTATTCGATGACCCCGAGACACCATACTTCCTAGGTAGACCCTTCTAATCTCAACATACCATGCAACATCGGACATTTGCATGTGTGGAAAGCTTACATCGACCTTAGATCGCCCATAAACATCATGACTAGAGCCCACTACAACTTGATAATGAAAAATCAACTTGGGTATAGGATGTTCCCTGATAAGGGTTGGATGAGTAACTTCACGGGAAGAGTTAAGGGATTACCGGTTTATGTAGGAAACTTCACCTATGTCACCGACTTTGTAATTGTAGAAGATATCCGGCCAATAGTCGATGCATGCTTAACTCAAGTAGTTTTTGGAAAACCATTTGTTGAGGTCTCTAGAATGACTTATGAACCTTCCTTAGGGATAGTTAGATTTAAGGATGAGACCGATGAGGTAAACTACCAAATGCCATATAAGATAGAGCAATTCCAACACTTGTCAAATGTTGAGAAGGAGCTTAAGCAAGCGGTCTACTATAGGAATGATGAGGATAGAAATAAAGGAGTAGACTATGTTATGGAAAGGATATCCGGTTTCTACAAGGATTGTTTGAAATTAGGACCGGAATATAAAACCAGAAATGAGAATGGCCTAGGAACCGTGACCAATGATGGAGTCACGTAATGTACGGTGACTTTGAGTCTAGCTACAAGACTCGTTAATAAAGAAAAGCGCTTCTTGGGAGGCAACCCAAGCTTTATTTGCTTTGTGTGTTTATTTATTTGTTTTTTTGATTTTATTTGCTTCCGTATGTGTGTTTAATTTTTATTATTATTGATTTATGTTCAAAACTAAATTGTGAAAATGCTTTATCTTGTTTTTAACTTCGTCTTAACTACATATAAAGGTATTTTGCAAAAAGATAAGTGTAAGGGAAATCCAAATCGGTTTATTAGAACAAATGAACATGAATCATAACAATATTAAATTAACATACATATTAGTAATTGTTTGAGTCAAATGCTTGTATCGAGTCATAATGATGTTTTGAAGGAATTCCAGGAAGTAAGGTATAGGTTTTTCCAGAAATTTCCCGGAAACTTAACATGAGAATTCTGTCAGATCATTTCTGACGGCGTTAGGTTTTAATTTTCTGAAATTTTTGAAAGTTTTGTTTTTCTACCGGAATCATAAAAAGATTTTATTAAATCTCTAACTTATAAACTCCAGGAATCTGAAAAATAATCATTCCACAAGCATTATATCCTTATATAGATTTATCCCGCCGTTGTTATGCAGGTTTTCGTGTTTGTTTTCTCAGGTTTAACAGGTTATTTTGGACAAGGAGATGTATGTGGAATCTAGCTTTTGGCGCTGCTTTAATCGTGAAGCTTCAACATTACCTTGGAAGAAGATCTAACCATGTTACCTCTTTATCCACATCGAACGAATCAGGGGAGTATTTGTTTTCATTCTTTTACCTTATTACTTTTACATCTTGTTATTTGAACATTGGGGACAATGTTCATCTTAAGTGTAAGGGGGGTAAAGTACGATACTTAAGAGAATGCTATTACGCTTGATTTTTGTTTGTTTAATGGTAGATGTGTAATAAACTGAGAGAAATACCTGTTAAGGCAATTTTAGTGCCAAATTTAAATTTTTTTACAATATATAGGAGTGAAACTTTGGTCTTAATGAGCGTCTCATGGATAGGAGTTATATGACTAGCACAAAACCGTACCACTAAAAAATTTTCCACCCCCAAATATGTGAGGTTCGCCCCTAGAATTGGTAGGAAAAGCATTTATGCTATGATGTGTGTACCGGTAGCACTTAGATTCTAGAACTTGCGTTAGGACCATTCCGAGGCCACAAGTGAGACTACACTCGTGTAGTTAGATTTACTACATGATAAGAGGCATTAGGATTAACCCATTGTTTTACACCTGTGTTTTTGTTATAATTACATTGGCTACATTGGTCAAGTAATTCTCCCACACCCTTTGCGTTGTACTCATTTTTAGTACATGATACCCCTAGTACACCCCTCAGAGCCTATCTTTTCGTTTCTAACTTTAAGCATTTTACTTAAAGGAAGAATTTGTTACACCCCACTTAAATGTACACCCAAATCGCCTTAGCCTACCTTGTATGCACTCATCTTTAGTGCATTATTGTTACAACATTTGTTTAAACCCCAAGTTAATTATCTAATTGATTACATGGTTGCTAAGTCGAGTCATATCCTTGTACATATTGTTTTGGGACGATTGGGACTCATGGGTAAAGTACTAGTGTAATGGAGTAATGGGGAAGAACAACATTATTACCCCCATATGTGCTAAATATTTTAAAAGTACTCCAAGTGTTTCGATTATCTTAATTCGAGTCGATAGAATAGTAATTGTAAAGTTATGTAAAAGTTCAAGTGTAAGGGGAACCGAGGCCCCTATGATGTATTAATTTGGATGGTAGGGCAAGAGTGTATGAAAAAAAAATCGAAAAAATCAAGAAAAATACAAAAAAATGAGAAAAAGAAAAGTAGAAAAAAACATACGGACTACCATCCCGTTTCATTTTATGTTTATTTTATGTTTTTGTTATTTTGTTTTTAGCTTAAGTCGAGTCTAGTCTTGGCTTAGCAACGCCATATTGTACATGTAATTAATCAAGATCTTTAACTCGCCACCAGTAAAATATCCCTTATCCAACAAAACCGTGTTTATCATATCCCTACACCTAACGTTATAACCCGTTTAAAAGCCCTCTTTGATAGTTTATCTTAGGTGCTTACGCCTAGTGGAGGAGGTTTTTGATCCTTTCCCAAGCCTATGGTAATCTATTTGCTATGACAGGTAGTGAGAGATATTATTCATTTTCATTTATGAGATATACTTTTATGACACCTGAGAGAAGTGAGTATCTAAACACTACTTGTGAGGTGCTAGTTTGTAATCTCCGTGCTTTTTATGATTAAAGGGGAACGACTATTTGTTGTAATTACTTTTATATTAGCGTTAAATGACCCCTAACTTGTATTTTGATTAGAATAAAAGCGCATTTGCTTGAGGACAAGCAAATCTCAAGTGTAAGGGTATTTGATGAAGCGAAAAGTGTACCGCTTTTAGGGGTCATTTAAGCCCTAAATCGTATTTATTTGATCAAATATTGCCCTAAATCGTTCCTTTTGTCATTTTAGGTACTTTGGAGAAGAAATCTGGAAAAGGAAGCATTTTGGACGTTTTTGGAGCATAAAAGTGAAGAAAACGACAAAGTCTCCAAAGCTGCTGGAAAAGTACACGTGACGGCGTCAAGGATTGCTCCTGACGGCGTCACGGCTTGGCAAAAGAGGTGGATATGACAAATACACATGACGCGCCAGAAAGTTTTACAATGGAAATCTGACGGCGTCACCCTTTAAGGTGATCAAGGCCGTCACGGTTTAAGTTAAAGAGAGACGGCGTCAAGCACAATTGTGACGGCGTCAACCCTTGACGCGCCAGAGTGGATTTTTGAGGATTAAAGAGGGACGGCGTCAGGAAGACCATCCGGGAACCCTAGCCGCGGCGAGGTGACGGCGTCACCTCCTACAACGTGACGCCGTCAGCCCCTAAATTCTATATATACTTTCATAATTTTTAGTCATTGGTGTGCAACTTTGTGAGGAGAAACCCTAAGAGGAATTTTCTGCCATTTTTAAGGGTTTTATACCCTTGGATCTCCCATGTTTAATTGAAGATAAGTAATCAATTAATCATTCAATATGTCTATGTGTTGTTTGATTATATCTTGTTCTTGTCTTTTAATTAACATGCTAGGCTAGATTTATCTTGTGTTTGCTTAGATCTAATGAAACCTAACTATTGATTATTGGTTGTTGGTGTGTTATTAATTGTATTGGATGATTGTTTATCGATGTTAGGCTTAAGAAAACTGGCTAACCTCCTATACGGTAACTTGCTTGAACGTCTTAAGAAACATGAACCAATGCGTACTAAGGTTTTTATGGTTGTATTTAATGCATGAGCGAATTCTAGTGATCCCATGTTAGGAGCTTCTTAGCCGGCTCGACATAGGAGTGAAGTAGGAGCTTGTAGAGTTTGGGAAGTACGTACGCCACCCCACGATTGGTATTAAGGAATACACCCGTCATCCACGCAATTAATACACACTAATCAACCGGTGAAAGATAGTTAGGGAGTAAGGAAATCTAAGTAAACACATTTCTCTCCATATAAGTTTCACAACCTTTTTATTTTCAGTTATTTTATTTTATTTGCAATTGTAGTTATTTGGGTTAGTTGACTAGCAACTAATTCCGCCCACTCCTTCAAACCCGAGATTTTACTTGCTTTCCATAAAATATAAAAAAATACAAAAAGAATCTTCCCTCACCCTTAGACCTATTAGAGTAGTTTTTCAATCCTAACGACACTATTCCCCTAGAGAACGATCAATCCCCCGGTACTTGCCACTACACTATACTACATCGGTCAGGTACACTGCCTGGTGGGGATTGCAAGCCTCTTGAGATCCCTCGAGAGGTAAAACCTGTTGTAAGGTCGCAAAACCACGCATCAACTACCACTGATTCAACAAAAAGAAGAAGCACTATTATCACTTGTGATATTTCAAAAACATAGTTAATGTTTATTTAGTTGTTGTGATATCCTATTTAATGTGTGTTTTATCAGTGTATTTTACAGCTTCTAATAGTGTGAAATCCAATGATGTTGCTTAATATGTGTTTGATGTTATGTTTGAATTTATGTTTTTACAATTGGTACTGAAATCTTTTGGTTGGTAATATAAAATGCTAATGATAATGGTCTATGTTCTCTACATAAATGTGTTATCAGTTGGAATACCCAACTAAGAATGTGAATTATCACAAAATATAATCAACTTCATATAAAATGTTAACGATTATGGTTTTGGTTCTCTAAATATAATCAACTTCATATAAAATGTTAACGAGTAGCTCGCGAGTAGCTCGACTCGTTTGCACCCCTAATCACAGGTGATAAATCAATAAAATAACCGAAAGTAGACATCATTTATGTGACTTGAATATTTTCTTCATTTTAGTATATTATCACAAATGATAAATCAATTAAGTGTCACTTGTATTAAACGAGAAAGACAACACCAGCCGCATTGCGGCGGGGTTTTTTGGTTTTGATTTGTGTTGAGATTGTGTCTATAAATATTTGCTATTTTCGGTCTGTATATATTCAAAGTGCTCAAAAAATGATTTACGATAACTTTGAGTTACCGGTTCGTTTTAGCTCAAAATCATAGCACAAAATAGATGACATAAGGATAGTTTCAATTATATCTCAAATTTGTCTACAGTAAGTGCAACCAAAATGTTGTGCAGCAAACACAAACCCAAATATCTAATAGTTTAACAATTCATTTGCAACTAATATATTCTTGCTGCTAGGCTGGTATAACAACAAACAAATATATCTCAAAAAAGGGACATGAAACCAATACATTACGTCGTCGATATGGATACCGTGCATAACATTATTTAATGTTATTGGAGCATCGTTGTAGAATAATGTTCTAGCTCATCTTGGTGCAAAGATTTTTGAAGCAATCCTTCTAGTTGCAATCAACCTGTTCCAACAACAAATTAGAAGTAAACATCTGATCAAGAAAGAGTGCATAACATTGTATGCTTAGATTATACACTCCCTATTTCATCAAAGAATATTTAAATCATTATTGCTTAATATTATGAATAACAATGGAATAATAGGTGGGCGAATAGTTGTCTGATAGTTGCTGGAAGTATATTCTGCATGTATACAACTTCCTAGATCGGTTTATAAAGAGATTTCGATTATAATTATCATAATATACATGTTCCTACATTTATAACTAACTCATTTCTTATCCTTAGAATAATCAAATAATAGAGAAATCACAGGCCAACAGAACTTGATCAGTCGCGTTTCAAATCTGTATGAAAAAGTGACCCGTTTCAACGTATTACTCGACCCAATCATGTGTATTTTTTCCCTCCCAAGTACTCTTTCTACAACCCCTATTGCTTACCAGCATAATACTGAAAAAAGACAGATGAAAAGTGGTATTTCATCTGCTGCCGCGTGTTCGTACGGCTTTCCATTGTCTCAAGCTTCAAGAGCTATTATTCCATCAGCATGCAAATCAGCAGCTGCAAGCAGAAAAGGTAACTGACCTGGTCTCAGAAATAATTTAGATACTTACAACAATGTCAGATAAAATATAATTCGGCATACAAGATAATTAATTAACCGATACTAAAGAGAGTGGTGCCACTTCTAGTGACTTATCTGGTACACCAACAACGATTAGTACAATCGTGACTCTACTTGCATTATGTACACTATAAAACAGAAGTTCAGATGAGGACCCGACGAAAGCTTCCACAACAGCAGCAATAACTTCATCACTGCTGCATGACAAAATTTCAACAGCTTAAGTCTAAATGATGTACAAACAAAATTTCATTACTATCACACAAAAAAATGTCAACAACTTCAACCCTCATGAAACCAAGATACTCAGTGAGTACCTAAAGTGATTAAAGGCTACTTTAAGTCTATATGATCTACATACGTTAGCATGAAACCAAAGTTAGTTATTTAAGACAAAATTGAAATGCCTAGCAAGCACAAGCGCCTACAACTTCTATATACATCCTCAACCACAGTAATGATACACAATTTAGTAAATATTCATATAGAAGTTACCTGTTACTTTGTCAGAAATCATATCCAAATCCAAATAGCGTTTTTCCTTCTTGGTATCCCCAGCTAGTCATCTCCATAAGCATGTCATGGAAATAGCATACACTATCACGCCCAATGACCTACCACAATAGAAATGCACATGAGAATTACAATTATAAGATCAACACCAACGTAAAAGTTCTCGTTATTTTTCATGGAAATCGTTTTGATTAAAGCCAAACAACAAATAAACTTAGAAGCATGTTAAAAACATCATTAAGACTAGGACCATACAACATATTCACTTACTAGATTATGGTGTAGAATGTATTAAACCTTGACCAGTCTTCAAAGTATTATCTAACCAAAAACTAAATTCTATATACCAGGCCTAACTGATATGATGTTTTAGTTGTGCTATAGCTATTAATGCTTGCATTGCTAACAACGCAGATCCTATTATTGGCTATAGCTCAAACACAAAGCCTCCTCATAATAGCTGGAAAAAAAATCAGTTTGTTAAACTTATATAAGCCCATATGTCCCAAAATAAGCCAAAAGGATGGAGCTTATGAAACATAAGCCGAAAACAAATAAACTCATAAGCCCATAAATAAGCTTAAAAAGGGGTACATTCAACTTGTATAACGTTTACGTAAGCAAGAAAAGTTATACCTAGCTGTATTACACGTATCTACGACACTCGACCTCAAACGCTTTAAATCCTACGCAACAGCCACGGGAGGCGAAGACGAATCCTCATCTTCACTCTTACTTCCAACAATCAACCCCATTACTCTCTTAAACTCACCCGACCTATCAATCTTCCTATCACCAATCGTAAACGGGTCTAACGACAAACACTGCGCTAAACTCCCAGTTCTAAAGCTTGCAGACCTATCCAAACTACTACTACTAGTCCCTCCTCCTCCTCTTTTCCCATTCATATACGCCTCTGACTAGCTCGCGGAAGTCGACTCGAATCTCGCACTCGCAGCCATATCTCATATCATTACATATCACACACCACCATAACTAACTAACTTAACAACCTAAAACAATAACCACAACAATAAATAAAATTAAATTATCCATACAAATTTAATTTATGAAGTAGATATAAATATAATTGAAGTGCATTTTAGAAATGAAATGAAAGTGTGACCTAGTTATTGGTGGCATGAATGAAATGTGAAATTGAATTGGGGGAAATGATACCTGACGGTGGTTTAACGATGATTGGAATGATCGAAAAATCAGAATATTTACAGAGAGGAGCGTTTAGGAGAAACACGCACGATGTGTGTGTAAAAACGAGGTGGTGCGCCCGCGCGTTGCGGCGGGATTTTTTTTATTCAAGTTTCTAAAAAAAAAAAAAAAGTTACTGTAGCTACAGTACTGTTCATGACCCAGTACTGTAGCCCAAAAGTTACTGTTTACACGACCCGTTACTGTAGATACTGTTCATCGAAGGGGTTATTGTTCATCGATAGGAATCGTGTCACGGCTTTTGTTATATAGGTATAATGAGGAACATGAGAAAAGAAAAAAAATATATAACTTTTTATATTTGGATAAAAATATGCTTAAAAAGTTAAATCTTACATTAATTTCTACTGTTAGATTAAACTAAATGTCCCTTAGTAAGCATCAAAATAAAATAAAATAAGAATGAGCAAATAAATTTTTGTCTGTTTAAAAAAAAACTGACATGACATTTAATTGACAATTATATTAGCGATACTGGTTTTAATTTCTATGATTTTCCAAGAAAGAAAGCACATGCATAAAATTCCAAAAATAATATCTTGGGATAATTACTAAAATAGCCCAAAACTCAAATGGGATATTTCTACCCCGGTTGCCCTGGGCAATGCCCTCAGTTGCCCAAAAAAGGGCGATTGTTGCCCAAAAAATACACTGGAAATCCTTCGGTTGCCCCAAAATATGCCGGTTGCCCTGGGCAACACAATTATTTTCGGATTTCGGGTTAGATATGAAACCGCCCATTTGTGTTTGGGCTATTTTGGTAATTATCCCAAAATAATAGAGTATCTTGATAGAATTTCAAATCATAAGCTCAAAAGAGATAAACACAAAAGGTGAAATTTCAAAAAATACATAGAAAGTAAAGCAAAAAAAGTCTTAATTTTGTGTTTTCCCGGTCTCCTAGGAATCTGACAAAAGCTTCTCTCTGTCGCACCCACGTGACCAACAACACTCATTCAATTTCAAATATTAAATTTTTTTCTTCTAACACCCCAATAATTTCACACACACACAGATCTGCTTCACTCCTGTGTGTAAAGGTTAATAGTTTCTCACTTGCTTTGTTTTAATTTTGTCAATTTTACTTGTTTTTGTATAAATCAAGTATAAATAAGTTGTGGGTTGCTTCAATCTTGTACAAATTTAATGCAAGTTTAGCACTTCGTTATGCTACATTACGGGTTTTAGTTAATTATTGGGTTTATGGGTAAGTTAAGTGTTTTTTTGTTTTTTTTTTGTTTTTTTTTTTTTTTTGGGACTATTGCTCATTTGGGTTTGCTTCAATTTCGTTTGTTTTTGTACATATTAAGTTTAAAAGATTTTTGGGTGTGTGAAGATAATATTAGGGATCCCATATGTATGTAACTTTATTATGCTACATTTTTTATTTTTTTGTATTATTTTATGGTGTTATTTATTTATTTATTTTTTCAAGTTTAGTATAAAAAGTTGTGGGCTTGTCAAGAAAGTTAAGTTGTTGATGCATGTTGTCTGTATTAGGGTTTGTTAGTCAATAACTAGGTTTTTGGGAAGTTCATTGCTTTAATCTTTTTTTTGAAAAAATAGACAATGGTTGACTAAAGTTTTGGTACTAATCTTGACATTTGGGTATGCCTCATTTTGTTAAATTTTCTTGTTTTTGATGCAAGATTATAACTTTATCATGCTATAATATGAGTTTCTTGTAATTTTGTGTTTTTTGGTATGTGATGGTTATAAGTTAATGGCTTTTGATTTTGACATTTTTTTATTGTGTGTGGTTAAACTGTGCAGGAAAAATGGGTGTAATGTCAAGGAAGATATTTCCAGCATGTGTAAATATGTGTGTTTGCTGTCCTTCTTTGAGATCACGTTCTAGACAACCTGTGAAGAGATACAAGAAGCTACTTGCTGAAGTCTTTCCAAAATCAGCTGTTAGTAGTATATGCATATTTGTTTTTTTTGAATATTGTATTTACATGGGCATGTTTGGCACATGAAATTATGGAGAGATTATGCTTATTTTTTCAAAAAATAAGCTACTTAAAAAATAATCTTCGTTTGGCAGACACAACTTATAAGAGATTATATAAAAAATAATCTTCCATAATCTCTTAAAATCAAAGGTTACTTCATGTAGCTTATAAAAATAATCTCTTTTTATAATCTCCATCTCCAGCACCAGCTCCAGTTCCAGCAACAGTTACTTTCGCCAAACATACCCATCGTGTGTGGATGTTCTAAAGGGTTGTTTGGCATTGTGTTTAGAGGAGTGATTATCTGATTATTAATTGCTGTTTGAGTTTTTGGCAAGGTGTTGACTATTTTAAAAGTTACACGTAAAATGACCCCTGATTATTCACATGAATTGGAATGGGTTTTGGCGTAGGCTTATTAATTAGCTATTTAACAAGGGAATAGTTAGATATTCAGAATCAGTTTAGCTATAACCAAAGAATAGAATTTGATTGTTTGTGTTTTTTAAAATGGAATAGTTGTGTAATCAGTTTCAAAACGCAATGCCAAACGTACCTAGTTTATTTGAGAAATCCTTCTTGATTCTGAAATACGTGTAAAAAATAATGATCTAATTGAGTGTTTGGCAAACGGCGTTTAAAGTAAATTGAGTATTTGTTTGCTAGATAGTTAGGTTAATCAGAACAAGTGCTATACCCAAACATTAGAAGAATTATCAGTTGTGACTTGAAAGCACAATAATCAGATAAGCACTTCTAAAACGTAATGCCAAGCGCCCCTTAAAGTGACTTGAAAACATTCTTTTTGATTCTTAGAAGACATTTTAATCATGGTTTTATGAATAAATTCCTAACATTAAATATCTAAGAAAGTGAAGCTCTACTGTTGGTGCAGGATGATTCTCCAAACGATCGGAAAATTGTAAAACTGTGTGAATATGCTGCTAAAAATCCTTTCCGTATCCCCAAAGTGAGTGACCTAATCTTTTCTTATTGTCTCAGGTAATGAGTCAATGACATGAAAATCCACCGTGAACATATCATTAAGAACTAATTGTTTCATATAGATTGCAAAGTATCTTGAAGACAGATGCTACAAGGAGTTGCGGTTGGATCATTTTTATCTGGTTAATGTTATAACAGAGGTGTATAGCAAGTTGATTTGCATGTGCAGAGAGCAAATGTAAGTTCCTTTTACTTTTTCATTCAGTTTGTATATTGAACAAGTTATAACTACATCTAGTTGGTAGTTAAAATCATGGTGTTATGTTCAATTTTCAGGGCGTATTTTGCCGTCAACCTGCTAAATGTTTCTGTTGAACTTTTGGATGATTCTAAAAGAGAGACAGTCCAGATAATTGGTTGTCAAACACTTACAAAATTCATCTATAGTCAGGTGAATTTTCCATTTTAAATATGTTTCTTTGACTTCGCGGAAACACAGGTCAAAGTTGTGAACGTGTGATTATATGATTTCCAAAGAGTCTTAGGTATAGAAAGTTAAATAACCCGTCAGTCATATGCACACTTTCATGACTACATTAGGTTTTGTTGTAAAGAGTTTTGCTACTATTATATGTTCACTTACTTTAGACATGTTTGTCGCAGGTGGATGGTACTTACTCATATAATCTTGAAAATTTAGTTCAAAAGGTTTGTATGCTAGCCCGTAAACCTGAGGAGGAAGATGAAAAAACACATTTAAGGGCAGCAAGCTTGCAATGCCTTTCAGCCATGGTAAGTGATAAACAAATGGTTTAAATGTGATATGGTTTACAACCTAAAGGTTATAAATCAAGATGAAATTGCTTTTTCTTTGGCTATAGATAAACTTTCGTTTCACTTTTTATGCAGATTTGGTTTATGGCCGAGTTCTCTCAAATGTTTGCTGACTTTGATGAGGTCTGTTTATTTACGCCATAATTTATTTATTTTCAACTTTGGAACTGCAGATGGTAAATGATAGATAACAGTTTATCGTCAACTTTGGAACTGCAGATGGTAAACGTTATTTTGGCTAACTATGAGCGAAATACAAACACCGAACAAGATGATGACCGAGGGGAAGCACATCATAATTGGGTGGATGAAGTCGTCAGGAGTGAAACAAGGGGGCCAATCATTGAAACTGATTCTAGCTACATGACTGTCAAACCACAAGCAGAAAAGAAAGACCCTACCCTTTTGATTAGGTTACCGTCATTCATTCCCTTAAATGAAAGCTTTTACGTCAGTAACATTCGTGAATCGAGAGTATTTTTTTATTTTTTTTCCTATCCAATACAGAGAAGAAGCCGAGTCACCCAAAGTTTGGGCTCAAATATGCATTCAGAGAATGGTAGAACTTGCCAAGGAAAGTACAACAATGCGTCGAATATTGGACCCATTGTTTATCTATTTTGATACGAACAGACAGTGGGTTCCTCCGAATGGTTTAGGCTTGATTGTTCTTTCTGATATGGCCTGCTTTGTTGACAGCCCAGGTATTTTATTATAGTACTTCGAATTATGTAAATGGCGTCTTTACATTGTTCATTAGTGATCTGTTTGTTCTTGTTTCAGATAACCAGCAGTTGATATTGGCTTCAGTTGTTCACCATTTGGACCACAAAAACATTTCACATGATCCTGAACTGAAATCATACGTCATACAGACTACTACTGCTTTGGCCCGACAAGTTAGGTCTGAAGTTGCACTCAAAGATATTGGCTATGTCAGTGATCTATGCAGACATTTAAGGAAAAGCCTGCAAGCAACAGTTGAATCCGTTGGTGAACTTGAGTTAAGCTTAAATGCCTCACTCCAATCATCAATAGAAGATTGCTTGCTTGAAATAGCCAAAGGGGTATGACTATCTTAAATAAATTTACACGGGTATTCTTCTTTTGTTTATGATTCTGAATTTCTGAATTTTCTAATTTTTATGATTTTTTTGTTAGATTGCTGATGCACGGCCTCTGTTTGATGTCATGTCAACAACACTTGAGAATCTGCCTTCTAGTGGCAACGTTGCCAGGGCAATCACTGGATCGATGATTATTCTTGCCCACATGATCGTTGTAGCGTCAGTCTCCTTTAATAAACAACAGGTAAATGTCCAATAATTATCAACTAGTTGCGGAACTTTAATTATAAAAGTTAATGCTTGTTCCTTAACCTTGTTATGCCAGGTGTTTCCCGAGGGTCTTCTTCTACAACTTTTGAAATTAATGTTGCATCCAGATGTTGAGATACGTCTGAGTGGACATCAAATCTTTTCTGTTCTTCTCATCCCAAATTCAAACCATTTGAGACGTGATGCTTCGAACCGTACAAGGAGATGGAGTTCTGATAGTGCATCTGTGTTTGCCTCGGTTACATGTTTGCTTAACAAGCTTCAGAAGGAAAAAGATGGGACAGGAGTCGAAAGTGAAGTTTGTATTCAGGATGGTTTCATGGGAAAAGAAAATGCTGAGGCAGAAAAGAAGAATGTGTGGGGCCAAAAGAAGTCCCCCAATTTTCAGAAATTAAGTTCCATCACTGCTGGAGAAATAGCACTGTCTACTGCAGTAAGCGCCTGTCATCTTGTTTTACATTTTAGTAAAGGTGGCGAGATGGATGGGCATGTTGAGTCGGATTGGTTGGGTGTAGGGTCAAAACGCGCTATGGTTAGAACGACATGTAGCACTAACCTGACCATGTTGACCAACAAACGCTTCTTTGGCTATAAATATTTTTTTATGGAATATTTAAGGTCGCAATAGTGGCTGAAAATCAATATTAGTATGATATTAAACTAGATTTTTGAGTAAAATAAAAACGAGGTTGTATGCATCAAAACAGATTTTGGGGCTCTTAACCCGTGAGTAGTTCTATCCATTTAAAATGTTCTCATTTTAGCTAACTGATTTGGGCCCGTTTAGTTAAAAAGAAACCCAAATCGACCCATTCATAAATACATGGGTCAATAATTGCCACCTCTACATATCAGACATCCACGTATCTTTCTTGGCTGTCCCGTGGAAACTGCAACATTTATCTTAGCACAACATAACAAGAATTTAATATTATTTTTTCTATGGTTGTGACAGGAACCATCTGTTATGAAGTTTAGTGAGGATCAAATAATTCAATTATTGTCAGCCTTCTGGATACAAGCGAACCTTCCTGATAACATTCTTCCAAATATTGAAGCTTTAGCTTATTCTTTCTGCTTAACACTCATTTCTTTGAGGCTTAAGGTGAGATGTCATATATATTTTACTTGCTTTGTATGATGCAATATCTCATTTGACTTATTATTGCCTTTTTTTTTCCGTATACGCAGAATCCCAATGACAATCTTGTAGTTCGCATCTTCCAACTTCCACTATCCCTTTTGAAGTTAGCGTTGGATCATGGCAATGGTATATTAAACTTTGTTTGAGACATTTAAGTTTGGAGAAATTATACACTTGGTAAAAAGATTGTGGAACTTACTTGATTTTGCTATTGGTCAGGAATGTTATGCCCGGCACACCAAAGATCGCTTGTTACATTATCAACAGCAATGCTGATGTTTGCAGCCAAGATGTATCAAATTCATGATATTGTTGATGTCCTCAAGCCGATGCTTAAATCGGGTGTAAGTTTGCACCTATAACCAGTTATTACTTATAGGAAAATAGGTATTGTAAGTTTTGCTGATGATCGTTTTCATTCTAGGTTGATAACTACCTGAGTATCAGTGATGACTTTCAAGTTTATATGAAGCCTCAGGCAGATGTAAAAGAATATTGTTCTGATCGTGATAATCAGGCGGCGAAGGTTTTACTTGCTAAGTTGCAAAGCAAGATGTCCAAGTCTTATGAGATAATTATAGATATTTTAGTCCAGAAGTTATCTAGCATAACCGAGGTATACTTCTGATGGATCACCCGTTGGTTTATCCTCTGATTGTTCTTTATTAGAGGTGGCAGTATGGGCGGGATGAGTATCTAAACAGGTTCCAGTTTTGTATATCCGTAACATCTTATGTCTGACCCCAGCTATATATAAATAATTATTATGTTGATTATGATAGCAAAAACTCTTTTATAACAATCAGAATCATATTTTTTAGTAAAGCACTATACAAAGTTGCATGCATTAATAATGATATCATGCTTGGGTCGAATTTTGACCTGTTTCTAAAAATAATTATATTCAAATGACCTGATAGAGATTAAGCATAAGTCAAATCGACACATTCTTTAGAAAATGGGTTGAGATTGCCATCTGTATACTTTTTTGATTGATGAGGTGTTGATGATTTTTTGTGTCCTATGTCTACTTTTATCAGATGGAGGCAGAAGAACTACGTGTTCAGTTATTCGATACTTTCACCCCTGAGGATGCAATGTTCGGTCCAGAATCGATGCTTCATTTGGATCATTCTCATAGTCATAGAGTTGCTCATTCAAAAGAATCCCTATCTTTTGACACGGTAGCCATTTACATATTCTTGTGCAATATTTATTTCTGTCTGATTTCTGTTCTCTTTTCTTTTTGGGTTGTGCTGATGTTGGAACATTGTATTTATTAGCAGGAGTTTCCTACAAATTCATTAGTTGAAGATGACGCAAGCAGTGAATCATCTGTTTCTGATCTATCCCGTTTCATTACCAAGTCTCCTACACCAAGCTCCATGTCTCATGTTATTAGCATCCGTCAACTTCTTGACTCAGTAAATTCTATTCTCTTTTGTCTCCAGTGTCACATAAATTTTTAAATATTCGGGTTTTTCAGAAATATATGATGCTCAAAATTATTGTATCCCCCATGACATTGATCGGGCACACGGGATCAAGTTTACTTAAATTAGTGTCAAATTAAACGTTACAATCTCTGTTAGCAGAACACAAAATAGTTTATACTTACTCCAATTCCATTTTGAGACGCCCCATAAACATTGCAGTATTTTCTATTTATTTTTATATCTTTATTAAATGCTATTTTAAATTTCGTCAAATAGTTGTAATTTCTGTGTTAAACTATATTTGCTCCCAACATAAATTTTGAACTGTGTCTTTACTTTCACCCCTTTTTAAGTTAAAACTATGTCATTAGCCATTATGTAAGGCGTGTATTTCTAAATTATATCTACAACTTTGATGGTGTAGGCACTAGAAGCAGCTGGGCAAGTGGCCGGAGCATCCGTCTCTACTTCTCCCCTACCATTCAGTGCCATGGCTGGCCAGTGTGAAGCCCTCGGCACAGATTCAAGGAAAAAGCTCTCAACTTGGCTCTCTCATGCAAATGGAGAAACAAAATCAGCAGAGATGGATGTCATCCATGTTCAAACTCCAAGTATAATGAAGGTGATTATTTTTTTAACATTATTATTTTTTATTTGCATTAGATACCAATGTACTTTTTCATATATCGGACTGTCCTGTTTTAGTCGAACTTCTTTTTGTACACCCAAGTCGATGATAGATGACTTTGTAACCACAAGAACCCTTGCGAACGTTTTCAAAACTCATAATTCTTAGATAAAAGATGAGAAATCTTTATGTAAAAATGTTTTATTTATATAAAATGGTAGAATATATACAAAATATAAAATTACAGGTTACAAATTGACCCAAACGGAACACAAAACCATTTTATTATTATTATTTATTTATTTATTTATTTATTTATTTTTACATGAACCTTATTTTAGTTCTTTCATTCTACAACTACCACTCATCATCTTACTTTATGTAGATTTTGGGTGAAGATGAGCCTGCTCGTGCTGGAGCGAATGGTTTGAGGCTACCTCCTGCCAGCCCTTTTGATAACTTTCTAAAAGCGGCTAGATATGCTTAAACATATGAAATAATCTCTTAAGTAGCTGTGCATGTAGTGATTGATATTCAGATTTTAGGACTACTTGTAAGAATTAACTTGATTGACCCTTTAGGACTACTTGAAATGCATGTGTAACTTGGGCTCTTACGAGTTTTAGGACTACTTGTAAGAATTAACTTGATTGACCCTTTAGGACTTCTTGAAATGCATGTGTAACTTGGGCTCTTATGAGTTTGACTTGGATCATGTGACCCTTATTAACTTGATCTATCTCGTTAGACTTGCGAGCTTGAGATCCTCTCAGTAGAGTTTATGATTGTGTAGCAAATGTGATCTAGATCTTTACCACAAGAAGTCTGACAATTGCAAGTGTTTTCATCCTCACAGTCCAAAGAATGCGTGAATTTTCGCCACAATAGTCACAATTCACGCAAGTGTGAAAAGTATGCAGGACAGAGGAAACATGAGACGTATATAAATATGCGATTTACCATTACACTTCATATTTGGTCGGTTTATAAATATGCGATTACCATTACGCTTCATATTTGGTAGATCATCTCAACAGGTTCCTCACTGTACACAGGAAATAAGGAATCATTAGTACACCATACCAAATCAAAGCAAGCTTTTTGATATTTCATCCCAAAAGATTTACTGTAGATGAGACAGTGTGAAAAGAAAAACTTAATGCTAAAAGCACAACTCTAAAGATCTAGTTCCTAATTAGGCTATGTGCAGTAAGGCGACCAAATCCCCCTATTTTTCTCTGCCACGTCAGCTTTCTCTCTCTAGTGACCTACAGGCGATTAGGTGCCCTAGTAAGGGCGACCAAGTTTAATTTTTATTTATTTATTTTATTTAATTTTTATTTTTTATTTTTTTTAACATTTTTAAACACAAACTCAAATTTTATTTAATAATTAAAACGTTACATAATAATTCAAATAAAATAAAAACATTACAATAAAATTCAAATCACACTAAAACATTACGATACTTATTAAAAACTAATAATTAAGGTTGTGTCGTTCCTTGATTTCGTCATTCATTTCTTGCATCCTTTGTCTAACATTTTCTGGAAACGAATTATCGTAAATGGCACAAAACTGACTAACTCTAGGACGAATCCTATTTTTCCATTTGGTAACTATCGAGTTGTAAGTTCTTTCTGCACCAACCTCATTTTCAAAGTACTTAATCACTTTCCGCCAAAATCCTTTGGCATTTTGGCTGTTTCCCACAATGCTATTCTCGGACACATCGCACCAAGCTCTGCACAATGCGACCTCTTCTTCGCGTGACCAAAGCGAAGAATCATTCTTTGTTTCCTTCTCCACAACCTTCTTCTTACCCTTCGTTGCTCATTTTTTTGGTTTCACCGGCGACATCTCTTCTGAGATAGTGTTGTCATCGTCATTTGGAACCGATCCATGACCCGAACCTTGACCGGAACCGTGATACTCTTGAGTCGGATAACCCGAACCAGTTTCCATATAAAAATCAGGATTGTTATATAATTGTTCATCAAAATCACAAGCATTAAAATTCATACGGTTAACCGGAGAATATTCTTCATAACCTGAATATGAAGACATTGATGAGTCCATGGTTGGACGATACCCGGATTCGGGTGAGCCGTACGGTGGTGGTTGTTGTTGTTGGTGTCGTTGTTGTGGAGGTTGTTGTTGTTGTTGTTGTTGTTGTTGTTTGGTTGTTTTGATAAGGAGGAATAAATGGACGATTTGTAGGACGATTTACATAAAATGGATTGTCAGTTTGTTGTTGTTGAGGTTGTTGCGATTGATAATCAAAACTAGGAGCTCGGAAATTGATGTTTGGTGACATTCCGGTTAACCGCAAATTCGGATCCGGTGTTAATTGCGGCATGTTTTGAGCCAATCGGGATTTCCGGCCTTTTGATTGTGGTGTTTTCTTAGACATGTTGAATTAAGGATTGATGTGTGAGATTTTGATTAAGAGAATTGAGAGAGTTTGGTGTAGTGAAGTGTGTTAAATATGTGTAAGTATTTATAGTGTTTTGAAAGAATTTTTTTTTTTTGGTAGCAAGTTTACGTTAAAAACAAACAAATGGGGCAATATTCTCTTTTTCAAACCGATCGTGGGAGTGACCAAGTTCATGGAGATCGAGTCACTCGATCGAGTCCCACACTAAGGAAATTGATTCCCATACTCGATCGAGCAAGGGTCGATCGACTCTTCTGCACATAGCCTTAACTAATGACGGTACATGATGTTTAATGATAAGGTATAAATTTTTATCTTTGGATGCCAATAGATGCTTTAGTTTTTATGCTTTCATACTTGCTTTGTTCACACTTTAAATTAAGAGAAATGTTATGAACGCATAGTGTTTACCATAAAAAAAAAAAATAAAAAAAAATCACATAATGAGACTTCAAATAGTTTCTCCCTTTTTGTTATTGTTTTGATTTAGAAAGAGTAAAATACACAATTAGGTCATGTGGTTTGGCCATATTTCATTTTTAGTACGTTTGGAAAAAAGACAAAAGATGAATATATAACTCATATTTGCTATAGAACCAATCAACCAATCATATCCATTCTTTTTTTTTATTAAAATAAAAAAAATAAACTTACACCATTTTTTTAAAAATTAAATATCTCGCAAACCGTTAATCGTTACGCGAAAAAAATTATACCATCGCGACGAGAATTAAATTATCTTTCTATAGATATGCATTGTTATATACTTTCGACGAATTTTTTTTTCGAAAAACTTTTTTATTTTCAAAATTTTTGCCCAGAAAAATCACATGTGATTCGTTAAAATCAAATCATATAATCACATGATATTTCGAATCACATGTGATTGTAAATACATGGATTGTAGAATCATATGTGATTTGTAAAAATCAAATCATATGTGATTTTTACGAATCACATATGATTTTTTTGGGCGGAAATTTAAAAAAAAAGTTCGTCGAAAGTATATAGAATTGCATATCTATAGAAAAATAATTTAATTCTCGTCGCGATGGTGTATTTTTTGTAGCTTGAAGATTTACCGTTTGCAAGATATGTTGTTTTAAAAAAAAAGTGGAAAATGGTATTTTATTAATTTAAATAAAAAATGGATTACTATGATTGGTTCATTGGTTCTATGGCAAATATGAGTTATATATTGATCTCACCTCTTGAAAAAAATTCACCAGACAAGTCACCGACATTCTTGAATATTCCGCTAACTAAGTTAGTGTATGGTCGTTATCTCCTGTCACATGTCTGGCGCATGAGGGTAAGTTGGTCTTTTTATTGCATTTGTCCTTTATTGTATTTTTTTATTCTTTATTTTTTTTTGTCTTTTTATTATTTTGTTTATTGGTTTTTTGTCATTTTTATAACAACCCTCGTGATTTCACCATCACCAATCATATTCTTTTCTTCTTCACCCATTACCCATCACCCCCACTATTACTGCTGTCAATCTCCACTACCACCACCGTCCACCAACTCCTACCACTGTTCTGAATTTGCTTATTTTTTGGGTCATACCAATAAGCACTTTTCAAAGATAAAAGTATTTAATTGCTGTCTATGGACATGCTAATATTATACTCCCTCCGTCTCAATTTTATTTTTCCTCTTTCCTTTTTCGGTTGTCCCAAAATTATTGTCCCATGCCAAAAATAGAAAGTGAAGTTTGGTAAAGTTTACTATATTACCCTTGGTTGAAATTAATATTACAAACTTTAAAGAAGTGTTAATTAATTGGTTAAGGGTAAATTTATCATTTGGCAAAAAAGTAAGAGAGAGAAAGCAATATTAATTATGTTTTTCTTAAACTGTATGTTTTTTGTCGGGAAATAATTATTTTGAGACGGAGGGAGTATATAGTATTACAAACACGCAATGGTCTCTCTCTTGTTTCATTTAAACTTTGTTTGGTATTTAACATGTTTATTTATATCTAGACTATTCTATTTTCAAGGCGTTACCAAACCTCCCATGTTTTATATTGTTTCTTAAATCCATATGCAGATTGTGGAACCATCTCTCGAAAATGACAAAGTCATAATAACCGGATCAGTAAGTTATGCAAGTCTTAGAGCATGGGGTGCAATGACTAGTTTTATCTTCTCATTCGGGCCTCACGGGGTGCCACATCATCACAATAAACCACAACAAACAACTCTCATCCTCAATAAAAAACTACAACTTACTCATTTGAGCCCCACATACACACTTATTCACACACACAACTATTATATATATATATATAATAAATGAAATCCGTACATATGTTACTTCGTCGTGCAAACGAGTAACAAGGCCACAACTAGCCATGAAGAGGTGCCATATAGGCACGCGAAGAAGCACAACGAGACTGCACCCCCTGGTCTTAGGCTTCTATATAACAAAGTACTCAAAATAAATGTCAGGTTTGACTTTTTAAGCTTTTTTTGTTCAACTTTGATCGTAAATACTTTTATTTGTATTATATAATACTTGATACAAAATATATGAATTGATTGGATTTCAAATATATTTTAATTGATATAATTTTTATCAAGTATTATGTAACACAAATAAAAATATTCAAAGTCAAAGTTGAACAAAAAAACTCTAAAAAGTCAAACCTGACACTTATTTTAGGACGAACGAGTAATATTCTAATAAATTATGTTTAGTGCTACAGGAAAATTAATGAAAGAGTCAACTACATTCGGTCCTTGTGGTTTGCCGAGTATTTCATTTTGGTCTAAATTTTTAAAAAGTTTCGAATTTGGTCCAAAAGTGAAACATCCGCTTCACGTTTGGTCCATTTTTTACCAGTTAAAAAAGTGTGAAGAGACTAAAATACCCTCGTCATGGTAACAAAAATGACTAAATTACCCTCATTTTATTTCTGTTATTTTCACATATTATAATTATAATTATTACTCCATATTATTTATCATTTATATCTTCTTCACCTACATTACTACATACTATCAAAATCATTTTAACATCTACACCTACATACCATTTTTGTTTAATTGAGCCATAATAAATACACATCACCTCTTTAATCTTTTGAATGTAACCCCCCGCCTCACCTTTTTAATCTTTTGAATGTAACCCAAATCAATACTCACATGCACACTGAAGCAAAAACACATTATAACCCTAGATCAGTATAACCTAACCGTGAATCGAAATCTAACAATTCATATTCTAACACAAACACTTTGAAACCCAGATTATTCATCATGATTTGAAACCCATATTCTTGGTGTCCATGTTATGAAATCTAAATAGATCTAAAAACTCATATTCATACAACAAACACAAATAAATACATCTTTTTGGACACCATTAGTCCACTATGGCCCCGCTGTTGGCTACCGCCTATAGCCGTTGTCGCCGTTGATGTCAGCCGCCAAGGTTTGGTGGTGGTTTATTCAAGAATACATGAAGACATAACTACAATAATTCTTTCATAAAAAGGTTTTGACGATGTTCTCTGTGTGAATATAAATGGACTGTTGTTGGTTTTTGTTATATCAACTGATATTTGATTTGATTTTGGGGTTAGGTGGATTTAATGGTTAGAGTTTGTGATCTTAAGATGTGAAAATTAGTGGAGATGGTTTTAATGAAATGTATATAAATGGTTTTGGATCTATGATCTTGTAGATGGATACAAATGGGTTTAATGAATTTAATTTAGAAACATACATTTTTTTTTAAAGAGAAATAAGAGGTTGAGGAAGAAGAGAATGAAATGACTCATCTATTTTGTGGAAAACTAGAAGGAGGTTGAATAGTTTTTCCGGTTTTTAATTTGTTTTAAAATTTTACTTTTGAAAAACTTTGATTCGAATTTTATGTGTAATTAATCAACATCAATATGAACACTAAACTATACTATCTAATGTAAATAATGAATGTAGGGAAAAGATATGGAAAGATCAAACCGGGATAAAGAGATTTATAGTGGTTCGGTCATTAAGCTCTTCTTCGCCCTATTCCACTCCTCGAGTAACACACTCGAGAGTTTCAAGTACTATGTCAACAAAGCTCCCTTCAGGCTGAGAAAACCGTACAACGTCGCTTATCCTAATTTCCGACGCTAAGCTAGATGTCGAGTACTAATCTTAGCTAGTACCAATCTACCACGATCTACACGATCCTTTCTACTTCACACAATCAACACACTTGACTCGATCTACCCGATCTACCCTTGATCCACTTGATCAACACACTAGCCCACAAGTTACTAGAGATCTCTAAGATCTCAACAAGATCACAATGATCAACTCTCACTTGACTCTATCTACCCACTCTACCTTTGATCAACTTGATCAACTCACAAGCTCACAAGCCACAAGAATATTCAATATCTCTACAAGATCACAATGATCTACTCTCACAAACTCTCAAAAGAAAAATGAACTTGATGTATGCTAGAATACAACAAGTGTGTAACAAATGTTATAAGTGCACTAACTACAACTACAACACTTTGTATCTTCTTTGATACCTTGTGCTCTTCTCTTGCACTAGTAGAGGAATGAAGGTGATCAATTGGTTGGATGATTGGATCACTCTTTAAACAAAAGAAACTATACTAAATGATCAAGAAGAAAAGATGTGGTGAGAGTATTGAACTCAGAAAGATGTGTGTGAAAAATGATGCCCATAAACTATAAAGAGGGCTGATATTTATAGGCAGAAAAAATCTAACCGTTATGGGGACACGGTACCACTAAATGTCACATGGTACCACTAAATTTAGTGGTACCGTGCCAGACAAAAACGCTCATCTTTTTGTCTTTAGTGGTGAAAGTTTATTTGCGAAAGTTTGGAGCTGATTTTGGGGGAAAAATAGCTGTTATGATATTTAAACTTATTTTTTCAATAAAACATTTCTTAATAATTCAAAAATAACTTGTAAATTGTATTTTTGAAAAAATGTTTTGTCACATAAAAATGTGAAATTTTAAACACAAATTCACTTATTTGATCATTTGTCAAGTTGTAAATTTGTTCATACCTAGAGTGATTTGCTTAGAAATGGGATCTTTCGACTAAAAACTTGTTTACATTAATTTTAACGTTCACATTTTGTCATCCTCAAAACGTGAAGTTATCGAAAGATATAAATAACGTTTTTAGAAAATTATTTGCATCAACAATCTCCCCCTTTTTGATGATAACATAACCTAAACTCATTTTAAGTTAAAATTAATTTTAACAAGTTTTTAATTAGTTTACATCCCATCTCTCACCCTTTTTGTCGAAGCAAAAAGGTTGCTAAGGCTCCCCCTTGATGTATACTCCCCCTCGTTTGGAGGACACCAAGGAATCGAGCAATGATTCTTGCTACAAAACAAAGTTAGATGACAAATATACAATATCTAACATGTAGCAATCAAGATAAATATCCAACCACAAAAAAAATTGGCTAAGTAGCCAAACAACAAAAAATAAAACAACCACATAACATGCCCATCTATTCATTAAAAGAGATGTCATACATAAGTATGACTACATCACAAACATAAAGACAAACAACAAGAAGCGTAAATAAATCCTTAGTGACAAGAGGCCCTAAGACAAGCTTCATTTTCAAAAGGGGCCCTAAAGGTTTATTGTTGGAAACTAAACATGAACATGCTTAGTTATGTGGGCTAAAAGGAGGTGGTGAGGGTGACATGATTGGAGGAGGTGGTGGTGTCAAGAGATGCTCAACATATGAGAACATGAAATGTATCTCATCTCTCAAGGAGAAGATGAGGTTACGGTTGTGGAGGCAACACAGGCAATTAGCACTATGTAGATCAAATGCCCATGATTGGGGAAGGAGGTGGTGGTGAGTTAGTTGGTGATGGGGTTGGCATGGCATAATCCAATGAAGTGATGGGTGAGAGTGTGTAGTCCATGGATGATGGCATGGTGTTGAGAGAGGGAGATGATGAAGATGTGGTTCTAGTGAAAGATGTTTTGGAAGGAGCATTAGGTGGAGATGGTGAGTGAGGAGTGGCTTGGGAAGGTGGTGTTGTGACTTCATCATCTTTTGTGAGATCAACAAAGAGAGGTTTGGATGGTGGTCTTATGGTTATCCTAGGTTTCTTGGAGATGTGGGTTGTTGATCCTTGTGTGGAAGACATGGTGATTGAGTGGTGTGAGGTTGAAGATGAGATGCAAGATAAGCTTGCAATGGTGAGGCCTTATATAGGCAAGAGTTGTGGGATTTGAATTAAAAGTGATGGTAGTGTCCTATGGTGTAGTGAGAGAATCTTGGGGTGTATGTGAGTTTGCAAAATTTTGCAGGTTTGAGGTTAGGGATGCAGGTTTCTAGAGGAAACAGTGAAAATTCGTCAAACAAGGGCACGATACCACTAAATACCACACGGTACCGTTAAATTTAACTGTACCATGGCCTATTTAACGGTACCGTGACACATGAGTCAAGAATTTTCCTGTGCAGCTTAATTCTGGGTAGCTAGAGGGAAGTTTTCTAGTGGAACTATTTGCAGGAAATGTTAGTGCCTAAAATCACTAAAGATTTATTTGCCTAATATGTCCCATATTAAGATACTCCTAGCAATTAAAGATTATCATGCAATTTTCTAAGATAATCTATAAGCATGCAAACAAACATGACAAAATAAACTAGCATCCAAGAATCATATAATAAAAGATCATGCAAGGTGATAGAATAAATATCAAGCATGCAAGATAAAAAAGAGTATTAATCTCTAATGTAAGTTGTCATAGATAAATCCTAATTATGAAAATGATTCCATTGACTTGAGCACACCCTCATTCATCATCACTTGATGAAACATCATAGCACGATACTGAACTATCATCATGATTCCCTTGAGATGATGTACATTCCCAATAGAGAGAGATATAGGTGGTTTGAGTTAGAGGAGCCATGGTGGGATTGACAAGAAGGTATCAATTGTTTTGGAGATGAGGGAACGAGTTCATGACAAATCGATATAGACGAGTCAACAACATGCCATAGGGTATCGCCTTATTTAGTCGACCCCTGACACTAACAATTCTCCTTGCCACAAAGTAAGCGAGATTGTAAGGTTGTTCGGTGACTAGACAATACAACATGTGAGCACAACACGTCAGAAGGTGCTCACGGTTGTGAGGAAGACAAAATACATTTTCACGAATGACTTCTATCCATCTACGTAGATGTGGATGAATTTCATCAACATAGACTTTTAGTGGATCTAAGTCATAGTCATGAGACTCACGAAACTCAATTTCACCGTTTTCTTTAAGAAAACCATGAACTTTTTTAGGAACACGAATATGTTCTTTAATCTCACATGGAGTGGGAATGAGGGTATTGTAAGGACCAAATGAGGGTATTGTAAGGACCAGACTTAATTTGGTGACTCGTGAGGGTTTTTAGAGACCAACCTTCCGTGTAGGAACAATGTCCATGGTTCGGAAGTTCAAGAATGTGAGCAAATTGGTCAGGAGTGAGTGAGATTTCTTGGTTTTGTATCACGAATTGAAGAGACAAAGTTTGATCCTCGTTATGTACGAGTTTAACATGTCTATAGAACTCAAGGACAAATCAAGGACAAATTAGATCATTAATCCGAAACAAGCAATCAAATCTGATTTCTTGAAACATGGTTTGGATATGATCATGATTGAGAAAGGAGGACTCGACAATTCGTCCTTCATGAAAGAGACGAGACTCTAGGTGACGGAAACTTTGTATGTGACAAAGTGGGGTGTTTGATTCAAGTGATGGTTTGGGAATGTAATCGACTGTCAGTTCATGATCGTAATCAAACATGTGATATCTCTTGTTACCTAAGAAAAATTTATCAAAGATTAAAATTGAGAATATTTCATTTAAAGACACGTGCCTAGTGTGTGCCTATATGCAAACTATGTGGAGGTGCGGTAATCTCGACTCTAGAACTAAAAATAATGAGATTATCCAAACACTCCTAACTTCACTTTTGCTCAAGCGAATATGTCGATGAATACATATTATTTATGTAATTCGATCAATATTCGTGAGATCATGTATGCATGAGAAGAACGTTTTTAGTTTGTATCAACAATGCACGAAAAATGTTTCATGATCCTAGTTTCGTGAAATTTTTCAAAAATAATGGAATTGGGGTGTTTGGCGACTTCAATGTTTTGGCGCCAAAAATTTTGAAAAATTAGAATGTTAATGACTCCTAATCCTAATTGCAAATATTCTAGACATGATTCCTCTTAAACCTACTTAAAAAAATTGAACCAAAATATGTGATGAAAGTGGGTTTATGCAAAATCCTATATTAAGGGAATCATGAAGGTTATACATTGCCTAATCCTAGTCCTAATTTCATAGAGACTCAATAAAAATTGAAAAACCACAATTCAATTTTCATGCATGAACAAACCCTAGACTCAAGATTAAGGAAAAGTATAGTCAAATGACTTACAATTCATGTTAAAAAGGTGAATGTAGTTGGTAATCTTGAGAATCAATGCATTGAATTAGATCTTGAAGAGGTGTAATTGAGTTTTGGATTGTGAGGTTTGGTTTTGACAGCAATGGTAGAAGTTGGAAAGGTTTAAAATGAACAATGTAGGAAAAGAGGACTGAAATACGAACTGTATCAGATATACGGTACCACGGTACCATTAAATTTAATGGTGCCATGCCACTTTAGTGGTGCCGTGATCTGCTGGGATGAATTTTCGTCCCATTTTAATTTTTGACGAATAAGTCTCGCTGTTTTAGTGAGACTTTTTGACACGAGGAAAGAATTTATACCTAATAAATTCTTTTGACGAGGAGAACCTAGACTAGACGAAAGGAGATGACTTTAATATTTCCAGTGAAATATTCAAGTAGTCATACGAGGAATGTGAAGAATGACTCAATATTTCCAGTGAAATATTTAAAGAGTCATGAGATGAGACACACGAGATGACTTCAATATTTCCAGTGAAATATTTAAATAGTCATAAGATTTATGGAATATGTTCCATGATTCCTAGACCTAAACGAAGATAGTTGAAGGATTCTCGTTTGAGAGGCTTGGTCAAGATGTCGGCGATATTATCTTGAGAGGGAACTTTCTCAATAGAAATGTTTCCTTTCTGAACATTATCGCGAAGGAAATAGTGACGAATTTCTATGTGTTTAGTACGAGAGTGCTGAACGGGGTTTTTGCTCAAGTCAATAGCACCTTTATTATCACAAATAATGGGAACGTCGTCTAGATGGATGTCATAGTCAATAAGAGCTTGTTTCATCCATAGTGCTTGTTGACATGCCTTTTCGGCGCTTACGTACTCAGCTTCGGTCGTGGAGATAGAAAGAGCCGTTTGTTTCTTGGAGAACAAAGAAGTTAGACAACACCCCATGAAGGTACAAACGCCACTCGTACTTTTTCGATCCACATAATCTCCTGCATGATCAGAGTCGGCATAGATAACAGTTTCTACACCGGTCCCCTTGGGATAGAATAATCTCAAGTGTATAGTGCCTTTAATATATCGGAAGATACGCTTAACCGCTTCAAGATGAGAGGTTTTGGGATCCTCTTGGAAGCGAGCACAAAGGCAGACACTAAACATGATATCGGGCCTACTTGCCGTGAGGTATAATAAACTTCCTATCATACCTCTATACTTAGTGCTATCCACGGACTCACCTTCTTCATCTTTCGTGAGTTTCGTTTCCGTAGACATGGGAGTTTTCATGGGCTTAGACTCTTCTAAAATAAATTTCTTAAGCATCTCCTTACTATACTTAGATTGATTAAAGAAGATACCATCTTTCATTTGTTTTATTTATAGAACAAGGAAGAAATTTAATTCGCCCATCATGCTCATCTCAAACTCGTCACGCATGATCTTAGAGAAATCATCGCACAGTTCTGGACAAGTTGAGCCAAATATGATGTCGTCGACATATATTTGAACAATGATGAGATGTGAATTACGTTTCTTCGTGAAAAGTGTGTTGTCAACCACTCCCATGGTGTATTCATGTTCAATCAAGAATGCTTTTAGTCTATCATACCAAGCTTTAGGAGCTTTTTTGAGACCATAGAGTGCTTTCTTGTGTTTATAAACATGATTCAGTTTTTCAAAATCAACGAATCCCGGAGGTTGTGCAACATATACCTCCTCGTTGATATAACCATTTAGGAATGCACTTTTCACATCCATTTGGTATAATTTAAAGTCTAAGTCACAAGCATAGGAAAGGAGTATCCTAATAGACTCTAATCTAGCTACGGATGCATAAGTTTCATCGTAATCTATTCCTTCTTGTTGGTTATAGCCTTGTGCTACCAACCTTGCCTTATTCCTAGTTACGACGCCATTTTCGTCGAGTTTATTCCTAAACACCCACTTAGTTCCTATGAAGGTTTGATTCTTAGGTGGAGGTACTAAATCCCAAACTTGGTTTGCGGTGAATTGATTTAACTCTTCTTGTATGGCAACTACCCAACTTTCATCTTTAATTGCTTCACCGACATTCTTAGGTTCTACGGTAGATATAAAACAAAAGAAATTACTTTTGTTTTGTGCTTGTGACGTAAGAGTTCTTTGGTTTAGGTTTCCTATAACATTTTCAATAGGATGGTTCTTGGATTCCTTAATGTTGACAACTTCGTCAACTTCAACTATTTCATCCTCAATGTCATTTTCTAAGGTTTTCTTGCCGTTAACCTTAATGGCTTCTTCCTCATCTAAGTCATCATCCTCCAAGGGTGATGTCTTAGTTGGTGGAGGGCTTTCATCGAATGTCACGTTGAGTGATTCTTCGACTTTCATTGTCTCCTTGTTTAGGATAACATAGGCTTTACTATTTTGGGAGTAACCTAGGAAGACACCTTCGTAAGACTTTGGGTCAAACTTGGTGAGGTAGTCTTTAGTGTTTAGTATGAAGCACTTGCTTCCAAACACTCTAAAGTAATCTAGAGTAGGTTTTTTACCTTTCAAGATTTCGTATGGTGTTTTTTCTAAGATAGGTTTAATTAGAATCCTATTTAGTATGTAAGTTGAGGTGTCCACCGCATTACACCAAAACTTTTGCGGAATTGATTGTTCATTCAACATCGTTCTACTCATCTCTTGTAGAGTACGATTTTTCCGCTCAACTACCCCATTTGATTGTGGAGTGCGTGGAGCCGAGAAATTGTGTGTAATACCATTAGCATCACAATATACTCCAAATTGCACTTCATTATCAAATTCCTGACCATGATCCGTCCTAATTGAGACTATTGTACACCCTAGTTGATTTTGGACCTTCTTACTAAAGATTTTGAATTCCTCGAAAGCTTGTGTCTTATTCTTAAGGAATCTAGTCCAAATATACCTAGAGTAGTCATCAACTATTACTAAGGTGTAGTAATTTTCTCCGTAGCTCCGTACGGCGGATGGACCAAATAAGTCCATGTGAAGGAGTTCTAGGCATCTAGAGGTCGAGACCATATTCTTAGCTTTGTGACTAGAATGAGCTTGTTTTCCAACTTTACAAGCGTCACAAAAGTGTTTATCAAACTTAATCTTAGGTAGGTTTCTAACTAGTTCCTTAGACGCCAATGAATATATCAAGCGCATATTGGCGTGACCTAGTCTCCTATGCCATATAGTGGAATTATCATCTATGATTGCTAGGCAAATCTTATCCTGAGGCTTATTTCCTATTTTCATAACAAATAAGCCATTCTTCCTAACTCCTTTACCTATGGTTTTGCCATTCTTAGTGGTCTCACTACCCTCTTCGGAGAATATAACTCTACACTTATTGTCTACCATTTGACTAATGCTAAGCAAGTTAAATCCTAAGTTATCTACATGCTCAACATTTCTAATAGTGAGGGAGTTTTGAGTAATCATACCTTTGCCTATGATGTTGCCCTTAAGTTTGCTACCGAAAGTGACATTACCTCCGTTGTACGCCTTGTATAATGAGAATAGGCTTCGGTTACTCGTCATATGATTAGTGCATCCAATATCCTTGACCCATTCGTCGGGCTCCAAGTCGATTCCCAAGCATATCTATTGAATAAGAAAAACATTCAAACATTTTGTCCGCAATATCTCATGGGTCCAAAGTTGTTAGTATTAAACATCCCATGCATTAGTTGCATTTGGTTAGGATGTTGGAACGGAGGACAAATTTCCCATGGTAAGTAACTTTGTAGTTGACGGTTATTCCAAGTTACGGGAAAGTTACTAGGATAACTTGGTCTTCTAGAGTTACCTCTCGGTAGAGGAGTTCTTGACCGAGGTTTAGGAGCATTTGTTTTTCTAGATGGAGGAGTCTTTGACCTAGTGTCGGGTTTTACAAAACCAAGCCCGAGGGTTGACAAAGGTTTGTAAAAGCTTTTGACTTCCTTTTTACTAGCAATAGGTACTTTGACACTATTTACAACTATGTGACTTGGTTTAGGACTTGAATTATTTTTCAGATTCGACTCAGTTCTGTCTCCAGTACCTGACGGTACCACGGTACCACTAATTTTAGTGGTGCCGTCTGCACCTTTAATGGTACCGTCCATATTTTCGACAGAACTTGTGGTTTTGACAAATTTTACTTGTTTCATTTTAATTGTCGAAGCTTTATTTTGGTCAAATCCTAAGCCCGCTTCGGCATGTTCACTATACCTAACGTTATCAAGCATATCATTAAGTGACTTTGTCCCTTTTTCAAACTTAATGATCCTTAAAGTGTTTTCTTTGAGTTTTTCATTTTCTACTCGAAGACACATGCATGATTTACATCCTACATCTATTTCTTTATTTTTCTCAAGTCTTTTAACTTGAACCTTTAGTTCTAAAACTTGCACTTGTAGTTCATGCAATGTTGCTTTTAGTGTTTTGTTCCTAGTTATGATTTTAGAACTTACTTCACATAGTTTATTATATTCTTCATATAATCTATTGTCATCTATTGACGAATTATCATCACTATAATAAGAAGAGTCGGAATGTACCTCATTTGAAAGCCTGAGCCATAAGACATGTTTCGTCGTTGGGCTTCTTCTCTTATTCTTCACCACTATCACTACAAGAGCCTCCAACGAAAGCTCTTTGGTTGTTGGTTTTCGGTGGTTTAGGACATTCTCATATGAGGTGATTAGAATCTCCGCATCTAAAACATCTCCTATCACTTTTTCCTTTCTTCTCATCTCGGTTCTTTTGTGACGGCTTCTTATCATCACGAGGTTGCCTAACGAACCTACCTCTTCTCCTAAAGAACTATTTAAAGTCTCTAACGGCTAACGCATACTCTTCATCTTCACTATCGGAATCCGAACATTCCTCATCACTAGACTCCTTTTTGGCTTTCAATGCTAGAGATCTAACTCTCTCGCTTTTGCCTTTGACTATATCGGAGTCTTTCTTGATTATCATCTCATGAACCTTCAAGTTTCCTATTAGTTCATCAAGAGATAATGTCGCCAAGTCCTTTGACTATTCAATGGCGGTGACCTTTGCTCTCCATTTGGGATGTAGAGCCCTAAGAAACTTCCTAACATGGTTCTTGCTAGAATAACCTTCATCAAGAGCTTTAAGACTAGTAATAATAGTATTAAATCTAGCAAAAGCATTATCAATAGATTCATCTTCCGAAATGAAAAATTGTTCATATTGTTGCACAAGAAGATCTATCTTGTTCTCTTTGACTTGATTATTACCTTGGTGAGTGACTAACAAAGTTTTCCAAATATCTTTTTCCGTATTACACATAAAATTTTTTCAAATTCCTTTTTCGGCAAAGCATTATAAATCATCATTTTAGCCTCATCATTATTGGCTAGTTTTCTTTTAAGTTCATCACTTTGTTTACTATAAGGAACTATTTCATCCCTTTTAGTTTCCACATTCTTTAGAATCGGTTGAAAGTCACCCTCGGTAATAATATGCCAAAGATCAATGTCTTTTGATTTCACATATGTTTCGAATCTTGTTTTCCAATATATAAAATAATCGGTTTTGAAAAGTGGTGGTCTTTGCATAGATTGCCCTTCTTGATATTTTTCAGAATCCGTTGATCGATTCAAGTTTTAAAATACAATTTACTTTAAAATCTTGACTGACGTGGCTCTGGTACCTATTGTGAAAAACTAGAAGGGGGGTTGAATAGTTTTCCTGGTTTTTAATTTGTTTCAAAACTTTACCTTTGAAAAACTTTGATTCAAATCTTATATGTAATCAATCAAAACTAATATGAACACTAAACTATACTATCTAATGTAAATAATGAATGTAAAGAAAAGAGATGGAAAGATCAAACCGGGACAAAGAGATTTATAGTGGTTCAGTCACGAAGCTCTTCTTCGCCCTACTCCACTCCCCGAGTACCACACCCGAGAGTTTCAAGCACTATGTC
Source organism: Artemisia tridentata subsp. tridentata (assembly GCA_021014915.2). Lineage (NCBI taxonomy): Eukaryota > Viridiplantae > Streptophyta > Magnoliopsida > Asterales > Asteraceae > Artemisia > Artemisia tridentata. Next base: position 311,636,551 of record CP139507.1, read on the forward strand.
AACAAAGTTCCCTTCAGGCGGAGAAAATCGTACAACGTCGCTTATCCTAATTTCCGACACTAAGCTAGATGTCGAGTACTAATCTTAGCTAGTACCAATCTACCACGATCTACACGATCCTTTCTACTTCACACAATCAACACACTTGACTCGATCTACCCGATCTACCCTTGATCCACTTGATCAACACACTAGCCCACAAGCTACTAGAGATCTCCAAGATCTCAACAAGATCACAATGATTAACTCTCACTTGACTCTACCTTTGATCAACTTGATCAACTCACAAGCTCACAAGCCACAAGAGATATTCAATATCTCTACAAGATCACAATGATCTACTCTCACAAACTCTCAAAAGAAAAATGAACTTGATGTATGCTAGAATACAACAAGTGTGTAACAAATGTTACAAGTGCACTAACTACAACTACAACACTTTGTATCTTCTTTGATACCTTGTGTTCTTCTCTTGCACTAGTAGAGGAATGAAGGTGATCACTTGGTTGGATGATTGGATCACTCTTTAAACAAAAGAAAAATAAACTAAATGATCAAGAAGAAAAGATGTGGTGAGAGTATTGAACTCAGAAAGATGTGTGTGAAAAAGGATGCCCATAAACTGTGAAGAGGGCTGGTATTTATAGGCAGAAAAAACCTGGCCGTTATGGGGACACGGTACCACTAAATGTCACACGGTACCACTAAATTTAGTGGTACCGTGCCAGACAAAAACGCTCCTCTTTTTGTCTTTAGTGGTGAAAGTTTATTTCGGGAAGTTTGGAGCTGATTTTGGGGGGGGGGGGAAATAGCTCTTATGATATTTAAACTTATTTTTCCAATAAAACATTTCTTAATAATCAAAAATAACTTGTAAAGTGTATTTTTGAAAAAATGTTTTGTCACATAAAAAATGTGAAGTTTTAAACACAAATTCACTTCTTTTGATCATTTGTCAAGTTTTAAATTTGTTTGTTCATACCTAGAGTGATTTGCGTAGAAATGAGATCTTTCGACTAAAAACTTGTTTACGTTAATTTTAACGTAAAGTGTTTTCACATTTTGTCATCCTCAAAACGTGAAGTTATCGAAAGATATAAATAACGTTTTTAAAACATTATTTGCATCAACATATTTAACAGTCAAATATAGTCAAACTAACGGTGTTAGGTAATTTGGACCAAACTAGAAACGGGTGTTTCATTTTTGGACCAATTTCAAAACATTTTCAAAGTTTGGACCGAAAATGAAATACCCGTCAAACCACAAGGACCAAAAATGTAGTTAACTCTAAATTTAAGATTTTCACTATTTTTGACACTTGCAATTAGAGGAAAAAAATAGATGTTTCATAAACCCGCAATGAAGTGCGGTTAGCCGGTTACCTATGTACTTATTATACTATATAATATTTATTGAACTGTTTTGGTAGCCGACAGTGTTATGAAGCCGTCGAATGGGAGGTAGGCTTGAGGAAGTGGGACGGCTTGGGTGCACTGTGGAGCCACGGATTGAGCCAACACTGTCCACACGCCGAGTCGAGCCGAGCCGTCGGCTTAAAATAATTGAAATATGTGCTTAGTGGGTGGGTTTCTTAGTGGGTTCTCCACTTAATTGCCACTTAGATCTTTCATTAATAATTCATTGTTTTTCTCTACTACAAGAAGAAATGCATTTAGATCAAAGTATCTTTTAAATTTGTGCAATCGATATTGTTGTTGCAAGTTCATGTTTGAAGCATGAAATTTGGAGAAAGTTTTCTCCAACAAATCTCCTTCAGTAACAGTTGCTCACAAAATCTGAGTGTTGAGCATATTCTGAATAAAGCAGAGGTGTACTCATTAACCTTTTTAAAGTCTTGGAACCTTAAATTATTCCATTCATCTCTAGCAGAAGGGAGTAAAACTTCCCTTTGATGATCAAATCTGCTTTGTAAATCTTTTTCATAAAAATCTGCTTTGTAAATCTTTTCATAAAATGCTTGGATAATCACAATTTGAATATTCGAATTCTAACATTTCATCAATGTGTTGATGGAGGAAAACATCAGCTTTCGCTTTGTTTTCTTCTGAGCATTCGTTGCCCTCTTGTAACGTTGCTAAAGCACCCATTGATTTGAGATGCCTTTTAACATTTGCTGTCCATTGTATATAATTTGCTTCAGTTATGTCGAGAGCTGGAAATATGATTTTTTCAATGTTTAATATTTTGTTGCTAAACATAAATTGAATAAATAACAAAAAATTAATCCATATATATCAATAATTAATGCAATACAATAAAGTGGCAGAGCCACAACCAGATACATAACTAAGAAAAATTCAAATTCAATAGGTGGGAGCAAGATTATAAATGGCATGAGGCGTGGCGTGGCGGCGTGGCCACGCCTCAAACCTTACGAGCCATAGCGTTTTTTAAGGCGTGACTAAAGCGGCAAAAAAAAAAAAATATTTATAGATTTATCATTTATGTAATAATATCATATTTCATATACATATCGAGTTTACAAAAGATGATATGCATAAGTCCCTTAAATGCTTCAAGCCCAAGTAGGAAATAGTACAAATGCTAGAAATTCAAGCCCAAATCCCAAAATCCCGTAAATGCTTCTAAAAATCGCGCCACGCCTTACGATTTGGCGTGCCTTTGCGCGCCTTTTTACGCCTTACCCCACGCTATGCCTTAAGCTGACGCCAAGGTCCATTTCGTGGCAGCGAGGCCACGCCTCGCGCCTTGGCGACGCCTTTGCGCCGCATTGGCGCGCCTTTTAGAACACTGCGTGGGTGTTCCCAAAGAGGAATAAGGATTAATATAAGCATAATGGTAACTGCAAGGAGAAGTGGGTGGGTCATCTTTGGAAATTTTTTAGAAAATATATTGGAGATGTATAATTTCCTAAGATGAAAAAATGTTAAGAGTTTTTTTTGAAAAATGTATAAATGAGTTGCCATTTATAAAATAGAAATACAGTTGTTGTTACGTCGTCAGTTGTTGTTACAACTAGGGGTGTCATAAATCTCGGCCCGACCTGGACCCGAACCTGAATAAAGATAATCGGGTCGGGTTACTCGGGTTCAAAATCTAACTCGGGTCAATCGGGTCAACCCGACTAACCCGAATTCGAAATAGGGTTGGGTATCGGGTTCAAAATGCTTTGCATATTCGGGTTCGGGTCAGCCCGACTGACCCGAGGTTTTTTTCTTTTTTCTATTTTTATAAGTTTACATATGAATTTGGTCTAATTTTTATTTAAATAAAAGGCGCAGGTTAAATAGTTAAACAATTGCATGGTTTCAAGTAGGGGTGATTTTGTACAAAACAATTGTTATGTTGATTCCAGTACTTGACACGACTTTAATACTTTCACTATCATTTAACGAAACATTTGAATTCGCCATATATCCTAATATCAATTTGTAACACCCCAACCCGGCAAGGGTAGAAGTATCACATTATAGCGACAAATCAAAGCATACATAATACACAACGGAAGTCTTAAAAAAAAATTCATTAAAGAAGTCAAGCCAACACGGCTTAAGCCAAAAACATAAGTTCAAATGATAACGAATAATCCAAAGGAACGAACAATAGAATGAAATCTAGTCTAAACAAATGTCATAAATAAAGGTGGTCATCTAAGGTAGCAACTCCATCTAAGCTCTACTCTCATCCCCATAGCAAAAATCCCAACTCCTAGCTTAGATACCTGCCACAGGAAAAGGAAAATGCGGCTGAGCTTAAAAAGCTCAGTGAACAGATACATAAACAAAGTAATGATAATGAAACGGAAATAAGATATGGTGCAATGGGGAAACATCATGAGGTATAAACAATGTGAAGGTGTAATGAGATAGGTTAGGATAGTCATCCTCCACGAGCCCAGACAAATCAAATATAGTAACCATAGAGGGGATGCCTCTCAGATAATATGAGGGGTGACCTCATGTATCAAAATGGAGTGATCAGCTCCCAGATATATGTGAAGGGCATGTATTACACACAGTACCAATCACCAGAAAATAATAAATCAGATAACAGATAATCCACTAAACAGATAACAGATCTAGGATGCATCCATACGCCCCCGCAGACAAATAATGGCCAAAATAATATAATGCGCATATCAGATAACAGATAAGGGGACGGTGTGTAACATCACTCGAACACACTAGAGTCATGCCATTGGTGCATCAATGACATGGCCATGTTACCTTCATGGCTAGGGTCACAAATTTTGGCTCGGGTATCAAACTAAGAGTCAGATATCAAATCAAATCAGAATGTCATATCCAAAGGTCCATAACAGATGGTTCATAACAAATGGTTCATAATCAAATATTTCAGAAGTAATATCAAAGGTCCAAATCAGAATTTATCAGATAAAGGTTTACAAAGCAAAGGATCATGGCAAAGGTTCACAACAAAAGGGAACATAGCAATGGCTTCGGGAATCTTAAACGAATCAGAAATCAAAATCATATCAAGGGAATAAGACACCCTTACTGAAAAAGGGCAGAGTATCTGTACCTTATTACGAATGCAAGCAAAGTAAGAAACAGAAAGCAGAAAGCACCGAAACAGATCAAGACCTCTCCCTCTCCACACCTAAAGAGAATTATAATTGGTTCTTAATTACTTATTTTAGCTGTCTTCTCATTTTAAGTAACTTTCTATTTTCAGCAGGTTTCCAAATTTAGTAAGTTTCCATAATTAGAAAGATTAAGGCATTATAAATTCGGTTAAGTCATTAGATAAGCATATTATGGACATAGGGTATATTTTAACAAGTTTCAAAAGTTTAGGGTTAAACATAGTAACTTTTCATAATTTAGGGTTTTAAATGTAACAATACCAAAGTTAAGGGTCTAAAGTGAAAGTATTACAAATTATTAATTTAAATCTATAATTATCAAAGTTAACGATTTAAAATCCTTCAAGTTTGACCATTTTACATTTTATACCCTTTAGTTTATTAATTTACAATTTAAACCCCATAATTTATTAAATCACATTTTAATCCTTAACATATTAATATTTACACAACGAGCCCTCAAATTAACGAAATTAAAAAATATATCCTTTAATTTAAATATGGTACGAATATACCTTCACCTTTTCATAAATTACAATTTTAGTCCTTTAATTTATAAAAACCACAATTCGTTCCAATAATTATCATATTTACACTTTAAACCTTTAAGTATCCAATTTTACACATTAAACCCCTTATATCAAATATTATACGAAGCACCCTTCATTTTCCAGAATTTACAACCAAGTCCTTCTATTTTATAAAAATTACAAATCGAATACATATAATTAACGATCTACCATTTAAACCCATAAGTTCCATATTTTACGAATAACACCCCCAAGTTATATTTTATACAAGGCACCCCTGATCCATATTACCTTACAAAAATAGCCCATAAGTTTAAACAATTACAAAACATCCCCTTTCTCTTTTAAAATCAAATCGGTAACACAAATAAATCACCAAACCCTAACCCTAATTTCCCAAATCAATAGCCAATTATTATTCCATCATTATTTCATTTATTAGACCAGATCTAACCCATAGCATTAACCCTAGGTCGCTCGTTAGTGTTTTTATCCATTTACACGTTTTCTATTTAAAACCCGATTAGAACAAATAATTCAACAAGGCCATTTTAGGTTATAACGATTCAAACTAGTATTTTTCTAGAGTCATATGGGTTATATAGGTCTCAAATAAAATAGGTGTTGCACCCAGAAAAATCATATAGAGTATATTAGATTTTATACGCGTTTTAATCATCAATATTTATCACGATCGATCCAAGCTATAACAAATCAAACCAACATTTTTACAGACTTATATGATGCTTATGGAACCTAGAAAAATTATGAGCATGACCCAGAAAATCGTATATACCGATTTGTATTTTAAGTGTGTTCTCATTATTAAAATTTCGTATGATCATTCTAGCTTGCATGATTCATTTTATACAATTTATATGAGTCATACATGATGAAAGAAACATGAGAAAAATACCAGATCGATGATTGAATGTGTGGATCAAGCGTAACGAATTTGTACCTATCGTATGAATAACCCGACACCAAGAAAATACCACGAATCGAACCAAGCCTCCAACGACCCAAAGCTTATTTTTCCCAGCTACTTTTGATGATTAAGAACCCCAGAAAAATGCCCACTTGATTCCAGAAAATTGAATGCAGGAGGAAGGAATTTTTGTTTGTCGATGTTTAGGGTTTTTAGGGTATCGGTTTACAAAATATAATAGGAATGGAATAAATAATTATTTAGCCGACTTAGGAGGGGGAATGGGTGCTAGAGAATCGGCCCATATCATTGACAAAATCAGATTTTTAATTTTTGATTGATTTCCTAATTTATTTAGTCATTATCTCTTTTTAAAACAATTTTAAATATAAACCAAATAAGTAAAATAATTTTCGAAATTATACAAGTATATTTTGTGTGCAATAATAATTTTTGGACATGTACAAATGTTGAAAGGTTGCCTCAAAAGTATTTTACTTCATATGTAGCTCATTACCAGAAGTTTGGAATTAATTTGGTACTTTATATGCTTATTAATCAAATTTTAAGATTATAGGGGCAATTTGGTCTTTTTACACGTTTTAGATTTTTGGGGTATTACACAATTGCGATGAAAACTAATACTATTTGACACATGTCTTAATACTTGACAAAACAATTGCTAATTTGATTCCAGTTACATGTTTTAGAATAACAATTTATTATTTTTATTAGAAGCTAATTCAGTCCAACCAATGGAATCGATGATAACATCAAATAGTCTTGATATTTTAGTGTCAATTTCCCCCTAATATGCTCATCATTTGTATCATTTTACTTGAATATATACTCTTATTCGTTTATATTCCGTTTTCAGGTAAATAATCAGCATAGGAACAAAGAGACGCGAATTTGGAAGGTTATTATTGCAAATACACAAGAGTATGCAGACAAGACAAGAGTTACGGCGTAAATCCCTACTCTACTTACGCCGTAACAAGGATTTACACGAAGACCAAAGTCAACGCTGATCAAGGTTACGGCGTAACTCATACAAAAGTTACGCCGTATATATACTTCCAAGACTTAGAAGAATTTCGTGGTTCAAGAAGTTACGACGTAACCATTTGCATGGTTACGGCGTAAACTAGTTAACGAGAGTTCTACGATCGTAACCTACCTTTAGGTTACGCCGTAATATCATCATTGAGGATAAGATCGTCCTAGATTCAAAGGTTACGACGTAACTAACCCTAGTGGTTACGCCGTAACATAGTCGAGGCTATAAATACAAGCCCTAATTCCGCATTTTTACATATCTTTTCACCACTCAAGAACCAGAGAACGTTTTAGGGCTTCAAGTAGGACGATATTAAGCAGCATACAAGTCATTTCCAAGGGAGAATTCACGCCAATCTATATATAAGTTTTAGTATTTCATATTACATTTTTGTATTTAATTCGATGTCGTTCATTACTATGTTAAACATTGAATTTCCTGCATTTATTTATATGAGCGGCTAAACACCTTTGGTGTTAGCCTAATTATGAAATTGTTATTGCCTTGATGTAGTTTTGTCATTTTCATATTCGCTTTATATGTATGCTTTCTTTATTTATTCGCGGACACCCTTGTTTCGGTAGCATGGAGGTTTGGTAGTATCTAGGAACTAGGAGAATTGATCATAGGACCCTAGCAGAGTAGGTTGCGAGTAGTGGTAAGAATTAACCATAGGACTATCACTATCTTGCTTGAGAATGGACCAAAGTATCACCTACTAAAAGGAAGTGCTTAAGAAGTTAGAGGGAACCTAAGTTCCGACAGGCCGGGTTTCGTAGAATAAATCTTAGATCATAGCGGTACTTAATGACTCTTCCGTAGGGTAAACCCATGAACTCTTGTAATCATTTGGTTACGGAATAGGACGCTATGGAAAATATGCTAGATGAATTGACCCTAGGAATCTAGCGACTTAAACCCCCATATGAAGCGATAGGAAACATTAATTAGAAAAATTAATCATGGCATAACAAGATTAGTAATTAGGCTAGCACGTTTCTCCCTACTGAATATCTATTCCACTTTATTTGCTTTCGTATTTTTATTTCATTTCTTAGTTTAATTAAACAAATCATAAAACCCCCTTTAAAATATTTGACACTTAGAACTTAGATTAGATCTACACGCATAGCTCTTGGGATGATCTTGGCTTTACTGAATACTACACTACACACGACCGGGTACACTGCCCGTTAGTGCATTAGGTAGACCATAGGTAGATGAGACTTTATAAATATTAAAACTTGGTCAGAAATCGTGCATCAAGTTTTTGGCGCCGCTGTCGGGGAGCTATTTTAGGATTTTGATTAAGTTTTAAATTTTTGTTTAATTTTCATCTCACAATTTCTATTTCTCTAGTTTCAGGTACCATGGGTGAAGTAGACATCGATACGCTTACCCTCGAAGAATACCTCGCTTTAACGCGAGAGGAACAAGGACCTGGTGTGGTTAGGCCGATTATTGGAGCTGATGTTCAGTTTGAGATCAAGAATCAGTTCATAAGGGAGTTGATGAAAGACCCCTTTTTGGGAAAGAAGACTGAAGATGCTCATGAGCATATTGATAATGTCTTGTACATCGTAAGCCTTTTCAACATTCCTGGTGTTTCTCACGATGCGGTTATGCTCCGAGTATTTCCTATGAAATTCACGGGAGCCGCAAAAAGATGGATTGATAGGTTGCCAGCTGGAACTGTCAGCACATGGGATCTCTTAAAGAGATCATTTATCCAAAGATATTGCCCTCCTTCAAAGACTATAAAACAGCTTGAAGAAATTCACAACTTCAAGCAAGATGGTGATGAGACATTGTACCAAGCTTGGGATAGGTACAATGATCTCCTTTTCAGGTGCCCAACTCATGACCTAAACAAGCAACAAGTGGTAAATATCTTCTACAAGGGTATCAACATCGTCACAAGACAAATGCTTGATTCCCAAGGGCTGATCCCTTGGATGATTCCTACTAGAGCTCTTGAAGCAATCCAAGACATGGCAAACCATTCACAGAAATGGCACGATAGAGGCAGTAGTAGGAGCATGGGTGGTAACATAGATGGTATTTCGGTGATCACCAACAAGCTCGAGAGTCTGGGTAGGGACATGAAAAAACTAAAAGAAAATGTGCATGCTATTCAAGTAGGATGCGAAACTTGCAGAAGAGCTCACCTTGCTAAAGATCGCCCTTTGAAAGAAGAGAAGAGAATTGAAGAGGTCAAGTATGGAGAAGGAAGACCATTTCAAGGGAACAATAGCAATGGATATCACGTGGGACCACCTGGTTACTATAATAGAGCACCTTACGGAGAAAAAAGATCCAACCTTGAGGAAATCTGTTGTTCCCAAAATAATGTCTTTTTATAGAAAATAATGATTTATCAATTTAAGTAACAACACACAAATATAATTTTCAATGTATAATTCTTTATTGATATGAATCAAAGATTACAAGAATGTAATATGAAGCTACTTTTTTTCACTCCGTCCAACTGTCCTATTTATATTAGTACGAGGTAGATTCAAGTTGGGGTTAGGTATGTGCGTATCACAATTCCAATGGATAAGGTACAAGGAGGTACATCTTCCATTGAAGCCATCAACATTGGGAAAACGCTCTTTCTTTGATATAGTGAATAGTGCAGGTAACTGTTCACTACTTTTATCACCAACTCGTACTTGATTTGACTTATCACTAAAGTTAACTTTATCCCGCTCAAACATCTTAGTGAAAAGTCCCACCTAAATCTCAGTGGATATGAGCTATGCTATGTTAGACCGATCAGGGAGTTGAAGGCTTATCAGGGTATTGCCACCCCTGATAATCCTTTCACTTCAGCTAGAGTTCCTTGTGCATACTGACTGACCCGCATCAGCTAGAGAGCACTACTTCAATTAAGCCTGACGATGTCTTGTGACTTGAACTTCTGTTGAAGTGGCTTACTGACTTTGATATCAGTGAGTTCTTCTTGATCTGCTCTCTGAGGTCCCTATCAGGGAGACATCTTAACTTAGCCTGATTTATGAACAAATCCTAGTCAAGGATCAGTGGGCATATCATTTGCCCAACAATCTCCCCCTATTTGGATATAAATTACGCTAAGTCTAAAATTATTGTAAGTGAGCAAGACAACTTCTTCTTACACATAATTGACAGTATTCATAACAGAAGTTGATCGATAAGAGGATGACATATTACAAAAGATGAAATTTAGTGCACTCCTCTTCTCACTTGTTTAACAGCTTGATTGTAGTCAGGACGGATTGAAATTTCAAAGGCTATTCTGTCTCTAAACCGTTTTGCAGTTTTAGTGTCTTCAATGACATCTTTGTACAGGTATATCAGCTGCTTGGTTGAGGCTAAATTGAATTCTTTTTCCCTTTGAAAGTTCATTTCCCCTTTAATGTTTCTGAAGAACATTTATGACTCAGGTTGATCAATGACTTCTCCATTTTCTCCATTTCTTCCTTCTGGTGGTGTCATATTTTTTAATGTTCCATCTTCAAGGTGTATCCTTTTTCATTTATTCTGGGCTGACTTGGGAGATGGTATTTCTAACTCACTGAGTTCGGTTGGAGGAGACTGACCAAGTTTTTCTGCTGACTTTATGACCCATTTGAACCATTCTGCTAGATTCTTCTTGAGTTGCATTGCAACACTAGATGTCATGTTCTTGATAGCATCATGGAGTTCAAGCCATTCTGAGAACCCCAACTCCATTATCTTGAATTCTTCATGGGCGTCATAGTGGTGTTTCTGATTGTCTCGGAAGATTTTTAGATCTAGTCCAGTTTTCTTCAGTATGCACTTGACACTGGTGATTCTTCCTTTACTGACTCTCTTGTTCATGACTTCATTGTACTTGTCAGAGAGAAGTTGTCTTTCCTTGGTCGTTTTGGCTTCATGATACTCTAAAGCTTTCTTTTGAGCGTCCATTTTGTCAGCATCAAGTTTTGCCAAGAATGTTTCGATGGCTTTTCATTCTGCTTCATCATTTGCTTTGAGATTTTTAGCCTTCAGTCCTTTGATCAACATTTCTTGTGGTACTCCTTTGATCTTAGGAAGTTTTAGATTAGAACTCCCTTCTTGCAATAGAGTGGCCATATTTTCTTCTCCTTCATGCTCTTTGATTTTGCCTTTGTTTAGGCTTTGTCGTTCAGTCTGAGCTAAAGCTGTTGACATATATGTTGATGGAGGAGACATTGAACTGGCTCGTTCTTGTATCTGAATTAAACCAGTGAGTGTGGAAGCTGTTGTTTTAGATTTCTTTGATGCAGGTTCTTTAGTGGTGGCTGCATCCATCTTGTTTTTGTGCTCCCCCTAAGTTGATGAGGGCTTGGTTGAGATGATTGAAGAAGCATAAGTAGTCTTCTTGATCTGTGGTTGAGCGTCATCTAAGTGTTTCTCCCCCTCACCAGAAATTGCTAAAGGAGTTGCTGCTGTCAGGACCGTCTTGGAGAGGGTAGCCAGATGTTCCGAAGTATCAGAGAAGACTTTGCAAGACTGATAGAGAGCATAGTAGAGATCCTTAACCTGTTCAGGTAGATCGACCTGTTCACCAAGAAGTTTGTCGAGAAGGACCACCACTTTAAGGATCAGGGTGTTTTGTTCAATGAGGTTGGTGATGGCTTGATTCCATTTGGAGTGATCTTGTAAGAACAGTGACTCATGAAGACTGAGCAGGCGTTCATCTAATGTCTTGATGGGAAACGTAGTGAGGCGAGACTCCAGAGTGTGAAACCTTTGAAAGGTAAGCGAGTCACTCCAATGTATTTCCCTGATCAGTGGTTTTATGAGTTTGTTGAGGCGTTCCTGTTTAAGAGCTTCTTTGATTACCTTTTAAGCTTGAGTCTCCACATCAGTTACAAAAGGTTTCATCAGGACTGGAAGTGCCTTGTGAAGCACAGAAGTGATGAGTTCAGGTAAGAGTGAACTTAGTATTTCTTCTAGTGAGACGGTGACTTAAGCAGAAGCTGAAGCGGTAGGCCAGGGCTGAGCAGCCTCATTAGTCATGGGATCATAGCGGTCTTTTTCAGCCGCAATTTCCATATGTTCTGAGTGTGTGGATGCATCATCCAATTGGAAAGATGAGGGAACATCAATAGTAATTTCTTCAGTGTCATATTTCCCTGATTCATAGACATAGGTATCGATTGGTTCTGAATCAGTGTCAGTGCCTGCGAAGTGGATTACGACATCTGCATCTGTAATTTAAGACAAGGTTAGAGCCAATAGATGTTTGGTTGTCCCTTTCATTAGAGAGTTGTGTTTGTCTCTCTAAGTCAATGAGAGTCTTTTAGATGATCCTCTGACAAAAGATGGGATTGGCGAATGTCATCACTGGATCATTGTGATTTGTTGTGAGTCCCTTTCTCATTGGGATTGTTCTTTTCCTGCTGAGGATATAGGACCCTGTTACTACCTAGACATTGACTGGGATGTGTCAAAGTCATTTTGGGGATGTGAATGGTAGTGAATCCCCTTCTTAGAGAGATAGTACTGTCTCCCCGAGGATATAGGATCCTGTTCTCCCATTAGATATTCGTTGTGATTTGCCAATATCATTGTAGGGAAGTGAAAGGTTGTTCCTGTCAGAGAGTTGTATGACATCCAGTGGATGCTGCTATCTGAGTCTTAGGAAAAAAAATAGTCACAAGTTGTGAGTTACCTTCGACTGGTTTTGTTGTTTTGTTTGTTTTGAAAAATTGGATACTGTATTATCATTTTGAAATTTGAGTTTTTCAAAAAAACAAAAGTGGGTATGGCACTTCGACTGATTTGAATTTGTTTTTTGAGTACGCAAAAGAAATATTTTAATATCAGTGACTGAGAGAGGCTCATATCACTGATAGATGATGATGGTGAACAGATTGTTGCTAAGTAGGCCTAGGCAAGTTAGGCCGGTTAAGTATAATTGAGAATTATCCTAGTTGGTTCTAAAAGAAGATACCTGATGACTTGGGATTAAGGTGTGTCCCCTGATTCCCTTGAATCATGTTATCATCATTCAGTTTAGCAGAGTTGTAACAATTGTGGTTGTTACTTTCTGAGACTGGTAAACTACCTATTTTTTCCATATCAGTGGGATTCTCAGTCCCTGATGCATGGTGTGATGTAGATTTATTGACCAATCTCTTTTTCTTTTGTGGTTTTGGAGAGGATGTGAGGGAGTCGGTTGTAGGTTTCTTGTTGGTGAGTTTTCTGGTGGTTTTTCTCAAGGAATCCCTGGAGATGTTCATTGCTCTAAATGCTTGCCAATGATCCCCAGGGATCCCCACAGTGGCACACATGTGTGAGGTTAGTGGTACCTTATCAGACCTGGGGTACTTGTTATAGGTGGCCATACCTATTTGAGCCTTAGTAAATGTGTGCAACTTTGTGTTGACATATTCGTCTTCTAGGAGGTGTTCAATCATCAAAAGTATATACCTGATGTACCAGACGTTTTGGCTTCTAGGCTCCTGAGTTTGCCACAGAGATCATTAAATACATGTTGTGCAAAGTTTAGCTTAACACCCAAAATTAAGCAGTAAGCCATGAGTTGATGATCATTGTTGAGTTAATCATGTGATCCCTGCTTTCCTCCTAACCCCCTAACAATATGTGCGAGTAATACTTTCCAGGTAGGGGAGAAGTATCTGATTTTAACAGGATTGGCTTTGCTTAAGGTGGTGGAATCAGATCGCTTATCCTCTGGTTCCTCCTGGTCAACTAGTCCTAGAGAGGCTAGTTTTTCTTTCACGGTTTCCATTGAGGGTTCTTTTTCAACAAATGGGCCATCGGTGCCTAATCCTGTGACTAGGGCAAACTCAGTGATGTCAAATATGAGTGGTTTGGTTCCATTGAGAATTGTGAAGGTGATGGTTTTGGGAATAGAATCTACTTTGGCACTGTACCAAAATTCTTGTAGATATTCTGTATAGAACTCAATGGGTTTTCTGATGAAGGCATCGGCAATGTCACAATTCTGAATGAACTGTATCATAGGTTGATAGAATGGATGAGGATGTTCAAGTCTAACAAAGTAGTTGCAAGACGAGATCTTACAATCCTTTCTAAGGAAATTAACATTCTTTGCCCTTTTTGCCTTTATTTTTGACATGGATTTATCAGAATCCAGTGAATGATGAATGGGTGATGATGTTCTAGTGTTTGAGATTTCAGATGCCATTTATCTGTGCTGGATTTTTGAGTGATCGAAAAAGGTATACAGAAGTTGTGGGATAATGAGAGATTTTTAAAGAAGGTTTAGGTTTTTGATGAGAGAGATGAAGGTGAAAGGTTGGGCTCTTGTGCGGTTTTCAAAGCATTATTATGTTGAAAACATAAAATTATTTCATATCTACATTGAATACCAAGTGGCGCATTCCTCGCCGAAGTGGTGACCCACAATCTTTCATGTTGCAGTTTTGTACCATATCCTTAGACATAAAACACTTGGCAAAAAATATTCTATAGTAATGAAGGAATGTTTGTTCCATATTAACTATGGTCAGCATTTAGTTACCCATTTACTAAGAATCATTATTGATCAGTGTAAGAGTGAAGGATTTGTCTACCAGGGACCACTTGAGAGATATCCAACATGCCTAGCTCAGCCACGAGTCTGGTGAAGCTTGGCTTAGGCAGAGGTTTAGTGAATATATCAGCAAGTTGACATTCAGTTGGAATGAAGTGAAGTTCAATGTCACCTTTCAGGATGTGGTCCCTGATGAAATGGTACCTGAAATCAATGTGCTTGGTTCAGGAGTGGAGAACAGGGTTGCTGGAGATGGTGATTGCGCTGGTGTTGTCACAGAAGATTGGAACGTTGTCATAAAGAATCTCATAGTCAGCCAGCTGGCTTTTTATCTAGAGGACTTGAGCACAACAACCAGCAGCGGCCACATATTTAGCTTCCGCTGATGACATTGCAATAGAGTTCTGTTTCTTTGCACTCCAGCATACTAGCTTTCCACCAAGCATTTGAGAACTCCCTGATGTACTTTTTTGATCTATTTTGCAGCCTGCGTAGTCAGAGTCTGAATATGCCTTGAGATCAAACCCTGATCCTTTAGGATACAATAGTCCCAAGCATGAAGTTCCTTTGAGATACCTGAAAATTCTTTTAACAGCTGCTAGATAGGATTCCTTGGGGTTAGACTGGTACCTTGCACAAAGACATGTGGAGAATTGTATGTCGGGATGACTCGCTGTTAGGTACATCAGACACCCAATCATGCCTCTGTATAATGTTTCATTTACGGATTTCCATGATTCATCAGGACCCAGATTGTTTGGGGGTGACATGGGACTTTTGGCTGATGCACAATTAGTGAGATCGTATTTATTTAACAAGTCCTTAACATATTTTTCTTGACAAATAGAAATTCCTTTGGAACTTTGTTTTATTTGTAGACATAGAAAAAATGTTAACTCACCCGTCATGCTCATTTCATATTTTGTGGTTATTAGTTTGGCAAAGTGTTGACAAAGTGTTTCATTTTTTGACCCAAAAATTATATCATCCACATATATTTGAACAAGTAAGACATCACCCTCGTCTTTGTAGATAAATAGGGTGTTTTCTATTGTACCATGAATGAACTTATGGTGAATGAGAAATGAAGAGTGAGTGTCATACCAGGCTCGGGGTGCTTGTTTCAGACCATAGAGAGCTTTGTCTAACTTGTAGACGTGCTCAGGATGATTGCTGCTCTCAAACCCTGGTGGTTGTTTGACGTAGACTTCTTCTTGAAGTTTTCCATTTAGAAAGGCACTCTTGACATCCATCTGATGGATCTTGAAGTCTCTATAAGCTCCATAAGCTAGGAAGATCCTTATTGCTTCAATTCTTGCAACAGGAGCGAGTGTCTCGTCATAGTCTATTCCCTCTTCTTGTCGGTAACCCTGAGCTACCAGTCTTGCTTTATTCTTTATGATCAGCCCATTTTCATCTCGCTTGTTCCTGAAGATCCATTTCAACCCAATTATCATTTTTCCTTTAGGAGCAGGAACCAATTTCCACACTTTGTTTCGTTCGAACTGAGTAAGTTCTTCCTGCATGGCTAAGATCCATCCTTCTTCTTCAAGAGCTTCAGTGACTCCTTTTGGTTCAATCTCTGATAAAAAATCAGCATAGAGGCATTCATTTGCTGAAGCTGCTTGAACCACTTTAAGCTAGCTTCTGGTAGTTATTCCAACAGTTGGTTCTCCTAGAATATTGACTAATTCAATGCCCTTTTCTTTGGACCATCTGTCTTGAGGGAGTGGAGTGATTGAAGAATAATGGATGTGAGATAGAATAGGGTTGGAGTTGGGTATGGATTTCATATGATCGCTTGTATGAGTATTAGGGAGTGATACAGTGATGTTTTGATTTGAAGCAGAGAGGGTTTCTTGTTAAGTAGGATTTGTGATATTTGATTCAAGATTACTATCTGTTTCTTTTGAGGTATCTCCCTGATATAATGATGACAGAGGATCATAGGCAGGAATGTATGGCAAGGTTTCAGTGTAGACTGAATGAGTATTTTTGATTCTATTTGGTGAGTATTCGTCAGGAGGAAATTGTTTTGCTTCGTTGAAGTGTAAGTCATCAGCTTCATGTCCTGAGTGATTTACATTTTCTTTACCTTCTTCAAAGGTGACATGAAATGTTTCTTCAACTTCTTGTCTCCTGATGTTGAATACTCTGAATGCCTTTGAGTCCAAGGAATATCCTAGAAAGAATCCATCTTCTGCTTTCTCATCAAACTTTCCCAAATGATCTTGAAGATTATGAATGAAGACTGGGCAGCCAAATACATGGAAATAACTTATGTCAGGCTTTCTTCCATGAAACACTTCATAAGCTGTCTTCATGTGTCGCTTGATGATGATAGATATGTTTTGAGTGTAACAGGCAGTATTGATAGCCTCTCCCAAGAACAGTTTAGGGAGAGATGATCCATTGATCATAGATCTGACTGCTTCAATTAGTGTTCTGTTTCTTCTTTCTGCTACCCCGTTTTGTTCAGGAGTGCATGGGGAAGAAAAGTTTTGTGATATTTCTTTTTCATCACAAAAGTTTTCAAGCTTACTATTTCTGAATTCAGTCCCATTATCACTTCTCAGTTGTTTTATCTTTTCATAATTGAGGTTTTCCATTCTTCTGATAAGCGACATGATGTACTCAGCTGCATCACTTTTCTTCTTTATACAGAACACCCAAGTATACCTTGAGTACTCATCGATAATGACCAGGGTGTATTTGTTGTGATTGATTGTTTGGGGTGTAACAGGACCAAAAAAATCCATGTGAAGAAGGTGAAGACATTTGTTTATAGAAAATGATTGCTTGGGTCGGAATGAGGCTCTTTTATGTTTTCCTTTCTCACAGGCTGAGCACAGTTTGTCTTTTGAGAATGTGAGAGAGGGAAGACCAGCAACCAGGTTGTGTTTGGCTAAGATGTTGATGTTTTTGAAGTTGAGATGTGATAGTCTCTTGTGCCAAAGCCAATTTTCATTCGTTGAGGCTTTGGAATAGAAGCAGGTCTTTGAGCTTGCTTGAGTAGATGTCATGTGGATAACATATACATCCCTGATTCTTGGAGAATCTAGAACAACTTCATTTCTTTGATTGAGAATCACGCCTTGTTTCTTGGTGAACAAAAATTTAAAGTTATCATCACATAGCTGACTGATGCTGATGAGATTGTGTTTTAGTCCATTCACATAGGCGACTTTTGCAAAAGTTATACCATTGCAGTCAACTGAACCAAATCCTTCAGTGTTCCCTGTTGAGTTATCACTAAAGACCATTTTTAGACCTGGTTTCTCAATGTATCTGTACAGATACTGCTTAACTTGTAAAACCCGAAAATCTAAAACATATTAATAGACCAAAATGCCCTCATACTTGGAAAATTAATTAAAACACATATAACTTTCAAATAAATCACAAAACGTATGAAAACGAAACAAATACGACATGAAATGATTATGAGATAATTCTACGAGCTACCAATAATATTTATAACACTTTACCTATGTTACTTGAACCGAAAATCATAAGTACTTACGAAATTGTATGTTAAGAGTTATAATAAAAGGTTTTTATGCAACAAAAACTTGGTAAATGGTTCAACAAGACCATGGATTGTTTGTTAGGGCCTTGGGCCGATCCAAGCCCTTTTCCCCCTCCATATGCACGACCAAACATCCCATAAAAACAGCCCAATCCTTTTGTTCCTTCCTATGTACACCGAAACATCACATAATCACTCAAAAAGAAACCCTAGAAAAGTTTCTGCTGCCTTTTTGTTTGCTGCTGCTGTCGCACCTTATAGGAGGCCAAGAGAAGGTAATTTTTGTCCCATTTGTGTGTTATACATCTTAAGGTAACATGTTTCTTCATGCCTCAAACCCCTATGAATTATTTCTTAACCAAAAACCCTAATCTTCATTTGTTGTTCTTGATCGATCGGCCAAAAAGAAAAGGGAGGAGGAAGAAGCTTGTGTGTGGTGTTTTAATCCCTTGTGTTCATGTTCTTCGTGGTCTACGAGGGTATTGTATCCCTTTTTCCCGATCCTTGTTTACCTATTAATGTTCCATTCGAATTATATAGTAAAACATGCCACATAAAATCATAGAAACAATGAAAACCCTAAAAACTAGAACATGTGATCGACCTACTGTTTTGAGTGGTGAATAATTCGATTTGGATGGGTAATAAACTGATATGATATGACCTAAATGTGTTTTGGACACACCCAAAGTCGTTTGGTATGAAGAGTTAATGAATGGGATTAAGAAAACCCTAGAAATTACATGTTATTATAAAAACTGCTACTGATGTAAAACTTTACTCGACTTTAACCGGCTGTGGATTGATGATATGAACGTATATTTTCATTTTTCTGGAGTCTAGATTGTAGTTCAATGAAATAGATACCTGGAGAAATTTAGTTTGTAATTTTTAGAGGCTTGTAAGGTCACTTTTTGATTTTTGGAAAATCATGTGTCCAGTCGTGTTTAAAAGTCTGGAAAATCCGTTCGGGTTTTTGAATTTTAATTTCCAAAAAGTGTCGAGTTAGAAAGATCCCTTTGACCTGAGTAAACTTTGGGATGTGTATTAGTATTTGGAATTTTTTTATATTTTTTTGAATTTTTCTGAAGGGGTAATGAAGTGATAACTTATCGGGTGTTCCATCAGACATGTTTCTGGGACAGGTTGTAAAAATGGATTTTTCATTCGTACCAAACCAAATCAATAAAATCTGGAAAAATTATGATAAATACTAGGAATATTGAGGAAGCTCTGTAAATTTTTGTATATTTTAATTCTGAGTTCTACTATGATTCTATAATTATATAAAACAGGTCCAGAACATGATTAAAACCTGAAAAAGTGGATGTTGTTGTTTTAAAAGTGTTAAGTGTTTACATTCAAACATTTGAGGGTCTATATGGTTATTTTGATTATACTAGAGGACTAAACTTGTAAGAACCTGTAACTTGACAATAATTACACTTTGTACCCTAACCTTATGATAATTACACAATTGGTCCTTCAATTTATCCTAAATACTTAATAAACCCTTAAAGGATTAAAACTACCATAATAACCTTATGAACCTTGAACTACCTAAAATGAAAAGACAAACTAAACATGAAGTTAAGAATCATTTGTAATTCTCTTCTAATCCTTTAGGTGTGAAGAAGGAGAGACTTTGAGCTATTCCCTATTTCTGTGCTTTGTTTCTGTTTGTGCTTTCGTCATAAGGTACAGATACTCTGCCTTTTTCAGTAAGGGTTCTTATATTCTTTACATTGATTTTGAGTTATGATTCAGTTAAGATTTCCCAAGCCATTGCTATGTTCCCTTTGAGTGAACCTTTGATATTCCTCTTGATTATGATCTGAGCTTCGTTTATCTGACCTATGCCTTTGCCAAGTTGCTCTAAAGTTCTGAACTATCCTTGTGAGAAACTAAGATTTTGAAATGGTTTACTAAACTAAGGTTTTGAACTACTTGTTTTGAACTATCTTTTACGAAGACTAGTTTAATGATTATCTTTATGAAACCAATTTAAAGACCATTTTAATTAAATACCTTGATTAAGCTTTCTAAAATGAATCTGTTGAATAAAGACTTTGAAGATGGACCCTTTGATACAGACTTTGAACTTTAATTATGATTCCCTTTGTTTTTAAAAACTATGATATGAACTTTGGAAGACCTTGGTGAACCACTCTATTATGAACTATTCGATATGAACCCTTTTCTATGGACCTTGTGATATGACTTTGAGATGCACCTTTTGATATATGATCTTTTGTGATGACTTTGAGACCTGACTCTTAGTTTGATACCCGAGCCATTTTTTGTTACCTAGCCAGGAAGGTAACCTGGCCATGTCCGTGATGCACCACTGGCATGACTCCCGTGTGGGGGAGTGATTTCTCACACCGTCCCTTTTATGATTATCTGCCATGGCTACTATGATTTTGGGATGACTTTGAGTTTGGGGGCGTATGGGTTGCAATCCTAGGCATGTTTTGTTTAGTGGATTTAACTATGAATTTGAGTATGACTTTGAGTATGACTTTGAGGTGACTGGTGCTGTGTGCAATACACGCCTTTCACATTTCTGGGAGCTAGCTACTCCACCCCTGTTGATACATGAGGACACCCCTCATATTATCTGGTTGCCTGAGAGGTATCCCCTCTGATTGCGAGACTATGGTTTTGAGATGTTGACTTTGAGATTATGACTTTGAGTTATGGGCTCGTGGTGGATGACTATCCTTAACCTTTACTCTTGTATCTTATTTATATTTCATTCATTATGCTGCATTCTGGTTATTTCCGTTTACTTTCGTTTCCGTTTATCATGTATCTGTTCACTGGACTTTTTAAGCTCAGCCGCACGTTTTCTTTTCGTGTGCGGCAGGTTTGAGTTGGAAGATGGGTACGAGCGAAGAGACTTTTGGACTTAGAAGACTTGATAGTTTCGGCCTAGAGATGATTAGAAAGTATTCTATTGTTAGAAATTGTATTCGCTTTTGTAACCTGGAAATTCCAGTATTTCATTTGTAACCTTTGAGAATCTTTGTATTACTTTTGAAGGTATGCTTTGTTATATCTGATATGAAACCATTTGCGTGACATCTTTACCCTTGTCGGGTTGGGGTGTTACATAACTCCTTTCATGTGTCTCGAGCATCCACTATCTAGATACCAGACTGATCTTTCCATATCACCCTGCACAAATACATTAGAAATGGTTAGTTTCCTTTATGAACGCACTTTTCAGTGGGTTCATGAGACTGCTGTATAGCAGTCTTGTATGTCCTCAATGGAGGAAAAAACTGAGTGGAAGTTGTCTTGATATGAAATTTCGCTTCATGATTATAGCTCCCACAGATTTGACAGTCTGGATATTCAGCACACTCATCAGAGTGATGATTATTAAGTCCACAGTACTTGCACTGCTTGTAGGTTTTTGAGTGTTTGACATGTGGACTTTGAGATTTGAGATGTCTGAGTGTTCTCAGCATAACCATGTGGTGCTGATGTTCCTTGTTCAGGTGATCAGTTCCTTTGCATACATTACATAATGTGGAGAATTTATCTATATGTTTATGTTTAAAGGAGGTTGAGCTTGAACATCCTGACCGAGGTGTTGAGGTGTCAGTGATTAATGGTGATGTGGTCAGTGGTTGGATTTTCTCTTTTAACCCTTGAACCTCTTCAACAAGATTTGTCAAGAGTTGCTCAGGGAGAGTGATCACTTTTGATGATCTGTCAGAGGTTTTCTTCTGTGAAGGTCTACTAGAAGTTCTTTTTACAGAAACCTCGACAACTTCATTTCTCTTATTAGAGGTTTGACCTGTAAGAGAGACATTGCCAACGTTCTTGGTGGAACATTTTGGATTGACACCTATGAGTTTGGACAAACTAGTAAGATTATTAGTACTCACTGATTTACTATCAGTGAGGTTGTCACAAGTGCCCTGAGAACTTCCAGAGACTTTTCTTCAACAGTATAGGATGAATAACTTGAATTAGATTTATCAGATTTAACAAATTTTGTTGCTGTTGAAAAATTTTGATCATTTATCTGATTCTTTCCACCTATCCCAGTTGTATTTTTGACAGAGATCTGATTTCTGATGTGCTTTTCCATGCGATCGGTTGAAGAGTTCCATTTGTCAATGGTTACTTCTAACTTTAAGACTTTGTCTCTAAGTTCTTGGTTAGTCTTAGTAAACTTATCATTGGTGCTCTGACGAGCCATGTTGTTACTTTTAATTATCACATAAGCTACACTAATTAACCATAGATCTAGAGAGAGAAAGTTAGAGAGAGAAAGAGAGTGGAAGATTGATCACACAATAATATGGAAATGTTTAGCATACCATCAACCAACCCTCTCCCTTGGTAGGGAGGGGGTATTTATAGTTTTTTACATGAGCATGGGCTTGTAGCCCTAATTAATTTACATAAACATACTTAAATGATAAACGACACATCCCATGGGCCTTCTACACAGGCTGGGCCTAATAACAAACCTAAAGGCCAAAGCAACCTATTACAATATGATAAATACTTGAATTAATACAAAACGTGTTCCCAACAATCTCCCCCTAAGTATTGGTCATCAAGGTTGCTTGACGTCGTCTTTACTTCTTGTGGCTTTGACGTCTTCTGAATCTTTGTTCTTGATAGTGATGTGATATGATATGGTACTTAATCCGCCGTTCTCCAATGGTCTCTGCTTCTGGTATCTTCACGCCTTCTCTACCATGCTCATATGTCTTTTGACTTTGGTTCTTCAACTTGTTCTCACTTCTTCAATCTTTAACTTGTGAAAGGTTGTAGTGCTTGATCTTTGACTTTTCTTTAACATATTCTGAACTTTTGATATTTCTGAGTCTTTGTGAGAACTTAACTTAAGGATATGAGCATGATGGAGTCTTGATGGTGGTTGAACTCCAGGTCTTCAAGCTCCTCCGCAGCAACAGCAGCAACACGAACCAACCGGCACTTACAGGCTCAGACTTCGAGATCGTCAACAGCATAGTGTGAATACTTTCTCTAAATCCTTGCCTAGGCCGTTCTGAACCGGATACCCCCGAAAGGGCTAACATGGACACACCGAAGTGCACCCACGATTCAGTGAGCCGCTGGAGATCACCCCACGACTGTAGACCATTTTGGAGCAAACACTAAGCGTAACCCACAAGGAGTTACCGAAGTGACCTGCTGTCAGGGTTGTTTGATGTTACCCTGGTAGGATTTCCATTCCATCACTGAGAATCACAATTGTGAGTTCTCTCAAGAATGTTCTCGGCAGATAGCTAAGATCTGCGAAGGACTCTTCTTAATTTTACAACTGTTGCCCATGATGTAGAACAACAGTGTACTACTAAGTGTTCCTACGAGATCTTTGATGAATCTCATGGCTCTAGACTCGATTAGTGCACATTTTTTTGGTGGTCGGAGGCGTGGAGCAGAGTGCCTCCTTTTCAATATCAACACATCTCGTAGTGAGAGGTCGATAGATGATGAAGGGTTCTCCGTGTGAAATGATACTAGTGTCTTTTGAGAGACACCTGAGTGGCTTAGAAGGTTTAGTGCAGTGAGTCACTGGGTCCATGACGTCTTTTGTCTTCAATACCGGTGATGCTCAGTCAACCAGTAGATTATGTATTGAACCGAGTGTCTGCCCTAAGGTTGAACAAATGGAGGGCTATTTCTTTTCACCCTTTTCTTTGCTTTTCTTTTTAATTCTTCAACCCCTTCTTTCTCCTTACATTTCATATCTCCTTTTTCAATCATACCTAGGACTTTCTAGTTCTAAACTATTGGTATTGTCCTTGGGTAGATCCCTCCGGCTCTGGCGGATCATAGGATGGTTATTCCTAACCTTAGTCACCTTATTACTCCATGACTATCCTATTGTTGCCATAACCAAACCTTTTGAAAATCTCTCAAAGTGTCGATGATTGTAAAAACATTTTATTGACACCATGAGAGTTTTGCGTTTTTCTGAAAGACTCCCCCTTTACATGTGCTCATATATAGTTAAAGTGAATTTGCACATGGCGGGAAGAGTTGGCACTTTTGAATTGATTGATTTTCAATGAACGTGATCATCGCGAGACACGCTTACATCACCAGATGAACTGGCTTGAAATTATTACCCGTCTAGATCACATTCAAGGAAAATCGCTCAAAATTGGTACATTCTACTCAGACACGTCCGTTGCGAGACACGTTTACATCACCAGATGAACTGGCTTGAAATTATTACCCGTCCGGGACATGTCCTTTCGACTACTGACTTTTTCCTATCGTATATTCGAGGGTCAATTCTGAGTCGAGCACTTATGAGATTCCATCTTTCCTTTACCATATTTTAATCATCAGTTATTCTCCCCCTCAAAAATAGCATACTCATGATGTTTTTGAAAAAACTTTATGATTAAAATATGTTGTTTTTGAGTTTTAGGGAAGAACTTCAAGAATTTTTGTTTTTCAGAACAAAGATTATTTTTCAAATACTCCCCCTTGACGAGGGAATACTTGTCCTTATGAGCAGAATGTTTTGAAAAACTTAGACAACATTCAGATTTCATTCTACTCATAAGAAAGAAGCTTTCGCTCCTTTGATCAGGATTGAGGCACTGATGCGTACCTCAGGGTCCTTTCTTTACAGGTACGGGTTGTGCACTGTTATGTGTACACAAACCATAGTCGGTGATGAAAAATGATGAAATTATGGAAATGATGAAACAATGAAATGGTACCAATGGTTATTACTCAAGAAGACGAAACGTGAGGATGTTAGGGATTCGTGCACGTCCTCCAACGTAACTTTCCAGTCGTCGCATCTGCATCCGGAATTTGATCTTATTGTCAATCCTTTTCACGAACTTCACCGCTTGCTTAGCATCATTCTTGCTCCATTTTATGACTCGTGACCATCCTGTGAACAACCCCTTGCTCCGTTTTTCCAAAATATCCTCAAGTTCAGTTTTGACCATTAGAAGAGTTTCGTCACTGAACTTGCGGAGTTCTTCAGAACCCATGAATCTTGGTGTCGATCTGTCCCTTTTATAATATACCACAAACGGTCTATCCCCAAACGTATACGGCTGCTTGTCAGCATATCCTGGAGGTTTAAAATCTGGCTTGACGAGATTCAACTGTGTTTGATAGCTTTCTACCCCAAGATGGACATCTTCAACTCGCGTTCTGATTACTATGCTGCGGATGTAGATGAGGATCGAATTGATGATATCGTACTGAAGGCGTCCAGGGAGATGTTCAAGTTTCCCTTGAACTTTTAGTAGATACATATCTTCGATATCATTGAGGTTCAGGGAGGGATAGTCAGCTTCACTGAAGGTGTACTCTTGATCATCCGATCTTCTCACAGTAATCTTCTTCAGAAAGTTGTACCCAAACATTGATTTGGTTTCTACACTGGTGATTGACAGAATCCTATACTTGCTCCAAACATCAGTATTAGTTGTTCTTTTGGTGATCATAAACTTGTAGAACAACCTTCGCAGATTTGGCCAATGGTAGACCCCAAGAGCAGCATCTTCATTGTATTCTTGAACTTTGTCGATCCATAGATTGCCAACTTGTTGTTCTAAGCCTTCTATGGCATATGAGGCTGCTGGATATTTGGTAATTGACGTTGCATATCGTTTCTCAGGATTCGTGTTTCCATAGATGAGATAGTCTAAATCGTTGTTGAAGAAGTATGCTTTGGGTAACTTGGGATTGTTTGGATGACCAATGAGTGGTAAGGGATGTGTGTAATCACAGATATGTAATTGTTCTTTTGGATTGGAGGCTTGTGCATCTTCCCAGTTGATGTTTTCTCCCAGAGCTCTTGCAACTTGTTCAATGTTGTATTCAAACTCCAGCTCTGTTGTTGTAACTGTCTTGAACTCTGTGAATCCACTCTTGCGAACTCGGATGATGTCAGTTAACCCCAACTTTTGGACTTTAATTGCCTTCTTCAACCGTTTTGTAAAGTCCACAATCGATCCTTCAACAGGTTCATCATTGTCATCTTCAGGATATGCATCAACCATCTTCTCAAACCAATCGAACTTTGGAGCTGATGGATTGACCCATTCAGGTAGTGGTACGACTTTTTCAGTAGCAGATGGAGCATGGACTTTTTGAACTTTTGTTGGAGCAATTGGAATTTCATGATCAGAACTTACATCATCACAAGATTCAGGTTCCTCGAATGCGCCGCCTTCAAGAGGAACAAATACCGTTTGACTTGATTGTTTAGTTGTGCTGGAAGAATGTGTCGTGGAAGCACGACCAGTTGAAGAAGAATGTCTCCTCCTTTTCTTCCCTTGATCCTCTAGTTCTTCCCGATGGAGCTTGACTGGTTTGTCGGACTTGCACCCTTCTTTTGGAAGACTGACTTCCTTGTCATCCGCTTTCATGGATTTGAGTAGTACTTCTTGAAGTTCTTGTTCTTTTGGATCATCCATGATTTCTTCTAGTAATAACCCTTTGAGGTCAGATCTGGATGGTTTAGGTGGCATGGTTCGAATAGTGATTGGTGTTGTCTGCATTATTTTGGCCACCGTTTTTTTCAGATTTCTTTGGACAAATGTGTTGAGAATTCCTTGAAGATTGTCATGAAGATATCGAGTGACCTCTTGAGTAACTTGAGAACTGACTGTCTGCGGGACATGAGTTTTCAAATATTCTTCAGTTGTCTTTTCCAAGTCGATGTTATTAAACTGGGAAATTTGGTTATCCACATTCTTTTCTATATTTTTGATCTGTTGTTTTATCTCTGTGTGCTCTCGTTCTTCTGTTTTGAATTTCTCTGACACATGCTCTTGAAGTGTGGTAACCTGCTCCTTGAGTTCACTATATTCATTTGTGGATTGACCAACAGATGACGGTTGTGGTGATGGTGATTTGTCATCCTGTTTGTCATCTGACTTATCTTTTTCTTCATCATCCTCATCATTACTTTCATCTTCATCATTTTTCCTTTCATCTTCATCACTTTCACTTTCTCCTTCTCCTTCTTCATTGTCATCTTCATCTTTATTACTTTCAGATTCCTCAGACCCAGATCCAGATTCATAATCAGACTTTCCTGATTCACCAAGTGTTTCAGACCTTGCAGGTTCAGACTCCTCCTGTTCTTCCTCAGGAATTGATGTTGTTCCTTCACCTCTTCTTATTTTCTCACGTCTTTTACCATCTTCTTTATGTTTCAATAAGCTTTCTTTTGAGGCTTGCTTCATCTGTTCTCTTTCTTCTTTGTCAGTTAATGATGGTTCAATTGGTGAATATTGTGTATCTGAAAACTTGATCTGCTTTCCTTTGCCTGGTTTCAATCCCTTGTCTGATTCAGACAATGTAGATTTGAACTTCTCAATATCTTTCTTATTCTTGCCTTTCCTGAGGTCTACATTTTCACCTTCCTCCTCCTCACTTGATTCATCATGAAGTTGCATTGCTGATGAGGCTTTGGGAACCACTTTTCTTTTCTCAACTGTAGTGGCTTTCTTGGATCGAGAAACAGTGGCTCGAGCTGGGATTGATTTACTCTTTCCTTTTGGTGATTTTGCCCCTTTGGGTACAATTCCCACCTTTTTGGCTTTCACAGCTTCGTCATACTTCTTATATGTTTCAGTATCCATCAGTTCTTTAGATAACAAGTTTTGTGGAATTCTGGCACCTTGCTTTTCTGTGTGTGACTGCTGTGTTCTGATTCTGTTAAGAATGTTGTCTCTGTCTTCAGTGTGCATTTTCTCATTAACGGGTCGATTGAGTTCAGAATGTATTTGCATGAAACGTGAGATCAGGAGTTTGGTGAATCGGGGAAAAGGTATTTTGTAATCTTTATTTTGATGAAATTTGGAGCTTAGAAAGATCATGTCTTTCCAGATGTATTTGGCGAAGTCTAGATGTTTTAGGTTGATAACACCACAGAAAAATTGAAGATGCTCTTGTCGAGGGTGTTCCAGTCCAGTGGTTTTTCCAGTTATACAATGAATGATGATTGAGTACATGGTTTGCCATGGTTGTGGAAAGTACTTTCTTTCGACTTTGTAGAGTGACGTGAGTGGTTCTTTTTCATCATATCCCAGAAGCTGAAGTGTTTTTGCCATATCTTCAAATGTTGGGTCATCATGAAACTTCGTTAGTTTTCCCGTTACTTCTTTTGGAAGTTGCAATACATTCCTTAGTGTTTCAACCTTGAACGTGATCTCTATATTATCCAAAGTGATGGTCATGCTCTCTTCGTCTTCACTAATGATTAGAGAATGCCAGAACTGGTTGAGATATATTTCAGGTACACTTGCTGTGTTTGTCAATGTGGGTCTGATGAAATGTCTATCAAGGATTTCCACAATGATCTGGCAAGTTTCATGACATCGTAACTTCTTGAAGTCTACTCTTGAGTTGGAGTGGCCGATCTTCGTTCATCCCCTTCTGGAATGATTTGCTTTCGGGTAACAGATGCTTGAGACATGGTTCGAGACATGGTTCACCTGATCATTGTAAACACCAACAACAATACACAATGGACACAGTATATATATGTTAGTGAATGACAGTGGTTTCATGAAATTATCCTTCATAATATGATGCATCACATTGACCAGAAATCTCATGAGGGGCATACACATATCATTTAATCAAATCATTTTCTAAACAAATCAGTTTTTATAAATAATGATAATTCATGTTCAAGTTTGTAAAGATTTTAAGTTTGATACAAGTTTTATAAGTTTGTTACACTTGAAAAACATTGAAACAAACTTAGAAGTTTTAGAAACTTGATATCATGAGATCATCTTTATATAAACAAGATAATTTTAAGAAAAAATGATTAGATCAGAAACTAGATCAGCATAGAACCTCAATTAACATAGTTACACGATTAGCAGTCTCGACTATCACAGTTACTCGACTATCACTGGTACTTGATTATCACAGCTACTCGATCAGCTTACTCGACTATTACAGTTACTCGACTAGAATAGTTGCTCGACTAGTTGAGTTGCTCGACTAGTTGAGTTGCTCGACTAGTTGAGTTGCTCGACTAGTTGAGTTGCTCGACTAGTTGAGTTCCTCGACTAGTTGAGTTCCTCGACTAGTTGAGTTCCTCGACTAGTTGAGTTCCTCGACTAGTTGAGTTCCTCGACTAGAGGAGTCCCTCGACTAGGTTGACTGTTGTCTCCTAATTCGGAGACAAAGTTGATCATCTTGCACAAACTTGATCATTTTAACATACTTGGGTAAGATACTTGACTATCATAACAAACTTTGAACAAACACATTCAGCAAGAAACTTGATATGTTGCGCGATTACACACACAGATACATGATATTCAACAAATTTTATGCATATCTGCGAATCTAATCATTTCTCTCATGATCTAGCATTGAAAAAACAAGCATCCAACAATAATCTAACAAACACAACACATCACTGTTCTTCACAGTCTCACATATACGACTGCCTTAAACCCTAAAACACTCAATCAATCCTACTGGGGTTATGAAACTAATTAAACATGTGCAATGTCTACATAAACATATAGTAAGTCGTTTACACATACACAATTAGATCAAATAACTTCCAACAAGAAACGCCCAAATCGGTTCTATAAACCCTAATTCACAAATCTTAAAATTCAATCATAAAAGCAACCATAGAATGATCATAGTGCCTAATGGATTAAATTAAAACACTTACAAATTATCAGAAATGAAAAATCTTTAACTCTTGAGTCTTATGCGATTTTGGCGGGCTGAGAGGGTTTTAGAGTGAGTGTGAATAACTGTGTGTATTGAGTGTTTGACTAAGGTCTGACCATAACACTTTTATTAGGTTAACTTTTGACATTTGCCATTTAGGGTCCTTTAACTTGCACACTAGATCACCTTAAGTCCTATTGTGACAATTTCAGTCCTTTGACTAGAGACATTGTTTTCACATAGTCCTTTTGATACATCTTTAAGCAACATGACACTTTCAGTCCTTTTGATTTTTTATGATGAAGATATTGATGAAGATTAGAGAAGGATAAATGTGCAAAAATTTCTCCCCCTCAAAATATGTTCGTGATTTGAAATTAATAAAAATTTGAAAGGACGAGAACATATTTTGATTCGGATTCACTTTTGCACACTTATTTTTTTTTTTTTTAATAAAAAAATGAAAAATCTTTTTGTGTTTTTCAATATATATTTACTAAGATAGTTTGATGTATGACTCTGTTTAATTTTGATTAAGAAAATTGTTCAAGTCCTCTGGAGTCAAACATCTCATACCAATTTGGTGAATTAGTTCCACAAATCTTGCATGGGGCAAGGCTTTGGTGAACAAGTCTGCCAACTGGTGTTCAGTACCCACAAAGTATAATTCAACAGTACCCATTTCCACATGCTCCTTGATGAAATGATAGCGTAGAGCAATATGCTTGGACTTGGAATGTTGGACCGTGTTGCAGGAAATAGCGATGGCACTCTTGGAATCACAGTACATAGGAATCTTGTTGAAGACGTATCCATAGTCCATCAGCTGAGATCGCATCCAAATGAATTGAGCGCAGCATGCTGACATGGCGACATATTCCAATTCTGTAGATGACAGTGATGTGCAGTCTTGCTTCTTTGATTGCCAAGAGATGAGCTTGTCACCCAAAAACTGTACTCCCCCTGATGTACTTTTGCGTGTGCCTAAGCACCCTGCATGGTCAGCGTCTGAAAATGCAACAAGTTCAAATCCAGAATCCTTTGGATACCAGATCCCCAAATTAATGGTTCCCTTTATGTATCGAAGGATTCTTTTAACGGCTGACAAATGCCGCTCAGTTGGTCTTGACTGATATCGGGAGCAAAGGTACGTGGCAAATACAACATTCGGTCTGCTAGCTGTGAGATACATGATCGACCCAATCATGCTACGATATTTTGTAGGATCAATGGGTGTCCCATGTATGTCAGCATCTAGCTTCGGGGATGAGGAAGACATAGGGGTGTTATAGGTTTCACAGCTGGTCATACCATGCTTTTTCAGGATTTCCTGAGCATACTTGGACTGACTAAGGAATATACCACGGGGTGATTGATGAACTTGCAGTCCTAAGAAGAACTTCAGTTCACCCATCATGGACATCTCAAAGTTATTTTTCATTAGTTTTGCGAAAGCATTTGAGTACTTTTTATGTGTTGATCCAAAAATGATATCGTCGACATAAATTTGTACGATGAGAATGTCCTCCCCGTGTTTTTGTATAAACAAAGTCGGGTCCACAGTTCCTTTAGTAAAATGGTTTGCAAGTAAGAAAGCAGATAACTTGTCGTACCAGGCCATTGGGGCTTGTTTAAGGCCGTAAAGGGCTTTCTTTAGCTGATATACGTGATTCGGATGTTCTTGGTCCACGAAGCCTTCTGGTTGAGAAACATACACCTCTTCCCGGAGTTGGCCGTTGAGAAATGCAGTCTTCACATCCATTTGGTAAACAGTTATGTTCTTGTGAGCCTCGTAAGCCAGGAACATGCGAACAGCCTCGAGCCTTGCAACTGGAGCAAATGATTCTTCGAAGTCGATTCCTTCTTCTAGGCTGAATCCTTTTGCGACCAGGCGGGACTTGTTATGAATCACAGTACCATCTGCATCTAACTTGTTTTTATAGATTCACTTCAATCCAACGACATAAACCCCATCTGGTCTCTCTACCAGTTCCCAAACTTCTAACCGCTTGAATTGTTCCAATTCCTCTTGCATGGATTCAATCCAGTTGTCACAGGTAAGGGCTTCCTTAATGTTTTTGGGTTCGGCTTGACAAACGGTGAGTGCATAAATGCAGGTTTCACCGTCTGTATGGAGTCTTTGTCTTGTCATGATTGGGTTTTCTGGATTACCAATGATGTTTACTAAGGGATGGTCCTTTGTCCATTTATGAGTGGATGGATAGTGTTGATAATTATGGTGCAGGTTTGACGGTTCCAAATTGCGTGTTGAAGACTCTGCAATATCAGGAATGGTTGGTGCAGGTGCAAATGGATTAAAGAATGCATCTCCGTCATAACCTGATGGTGTGGGTACTTCAGCAGAGTTGTGGGGGGAATCTTCAGCTGTGGGTGTAGAAGTGGAAGGTGTTTGATCTACTGACGATGATGGTTCTGGTTGAGGTGCGTCATCAGCAACTGCTGTGGAAGTAGTTACTTGTGTATCAGGTGCTTGATTGTTTACGGTTTGAGCAACGGAATTGGTGGATACAGCAGAGGCACGATTAACCAGAGAGTCATCGAACAGAGGAGCAAACAAGTCTTCTATATCCTTTCTGTTGAATGGTAATGGTTCAGCAGAGGATTCAGGAAAATTTAGACGGTTGTGTGCGGGTTCTAAGCTGTTTTGCTCAGAAGCCATATCTGTGAGCTCATCAAAATTAGCATGGATTGTCTTTTGAATTTCCCGAGTACGGCGATTCCAAATTCTGAATCCTCTCGAATTCTCACAATAGCCAACAAATACTCCTATGTCTGCTTTGGCTTTCAGTTTCCCCAAATTATCACGATCATTCTTTGGATAGCAGAGAGCTCCAAAGACATGAAAGTAATTGATATTAGGTTTACGACCGTGAATAAGCTCATATGGTGTTTTGTCGTGGCGTTTGGTGATCATGCATCGGTTTTGGGTGTAACAAGCAGTTGAGACAGCTTCAGCCCATAGATAGTCTGGTAATTGGGCATTAATCAACATAGTTCTTGCTGCCTCCACTAACTTATGGTTGCGTCTTTCGACTACTCCATTTTGTTCAGGGGTGCGAGCAATTGATGTTTGATGAACAATACCATTTTTTTCAGTGAACTCCCGAAGAGTTTGATTCTTGAATTCAGTACCATTGTCTGTTTTGATGATTCTGACGGTGTTACGAACCTGAACTTGAATCTTCGTGAGAAAAGTAATGATTATCGAAGGGGCTTGGTCTTTGGTACGAAGAAAGTAGACCCAAGTCCACCTCGAGTAATCATCCACTATTACCAAGATGTACCATTTCCCGTTGATGGTTTGAACACGCATAGGACCACACAAATCCATATGAAGCAGTTGTAGGACATGATCTGTGCTGTGATCTGCTTTTGGAGGAAAGTGGGCACGATGACTCTTTCCTTGTTAGCAAGCAGACCACAAGTGATCTTTGGCATATCTGAATTTGGGAAGATCGTCGACCAACTTTTTCTTAGCAAGATCGGTCATCGTCTTGAAGTTCAAATGAGACATCCGTTTGTGCTATAGCCATGCCTTTGTGGGATGTGCCTTTGAAAGTAAGCATATGGGAGAGGAAGCTGTCATGCCTTCAAAAGAAATGGTATATTGACTGGTGCCATGTTTTCCTTTCATCAGATCATTTCCTTGAAGATCCCGAATAAAACAAGTTTTCTCTCTGAATGCTACCTCCAAATCACCATCACAAAATTATCCTACTGAGAAGAGATTGTGACCTAGGCCGTCAACGTAATAAACCCTGCTAATTTCGATGTTCCCATTTACGTAGTCTCCATAACCCATAATAGCAGCGAAGTGATCATTCCCGAATCTGACCGTTCCAATGAACTTTGCAACAAAGTTTACAAGAAGCTTGAGATTGCCGGTCATATGTCGGGAACAGCCGCTATCAACAATCCATAGAACAATTTGGATCACCTGCATCACCAGAAGTTGACATAGAGGCAAGTTTGGTAACGGTGGATCCCGTTTGGTTAGTAACACATGTATTAAGCATTTTAGGTACCCATTTAAATCTAGATGTGTTTTGCAACCAACGCTGCCACGTCCAACTAGTCTCAGCCTTTCTCCTAATAAATGCACTTGGTGTTTTGTTTGTCCTAGGTGTATCTATGGGTTTGGGAACAGATTTTTCAGAAACTACTAGTGGTGGTTTTCCTAATATGGACTTGGCAGCAGTAGTGGGCCTAGAGGAAATGCCACTAGATTGTTTCTTTTTGCGATTCAACAGAGTTTTAGCAACACATTTCTCATGATTTCCAGATAATATACTAACATGACAAAATTCACAACTTGCATCAACCATAATATCATTCATAACATTCAACGATTTAGCATTCATTACATCATCTATAGAACTAGACTTAGACAAGTTTGATTCTACTTTTGACATATCATGCTTTTTATTCAAACTGCTAACATTAACTACTACTTCTTCAGTCTTAGATAGTCCACTCTTAGGGCGCCAGATACTAAACTTCCTTGGTCTCTTGGTGTTTCTTGATCTGCTAGCCTTAGAGGTGTTTCCTAGTCCTGTGGAAGTGGAAGTATTAACATTAGTGGTTTGATTTGATGCTTGCTTAGTTGACTTGTCTATTGAGTACATTCCTGGGGCAATCACAGCTTTTCCTTTTTTTAAAACTCTGAGTTTCTTTTTCAAATCAACAATGATGCGTTGGAGTTCTTGATTTTTTGAATCCAAAATTCTGTTTAACCGGACAGTGTCATTTCTGTTTTGAGAAACTTCATCTATGTCTTTCTCATATTCAAACGGTTTATTTCGCAAAACATCAATTACATTTTTATTCTGACTTTCTGAAGCATGACTGTTTTGGAAATACAAAGACTCTTTTAGATTTTTGTACTTTAATTCAAATTCAACACTTTGAGTTTGACACCATTCTAGTCTTTTGTTAAGTTTGAAAACTTCATTTTCACACTTATTTTCCACATCAAAGTTGATCTGTCTAAGACTCTCATTCTCTTTTACCAAATTATCAATCTCAATTTGCAACATTCCAATATTCACAGCATGATCATCAACAAGCATTGCATGACAAGATTCAAAAATAGAATTCATAATCACAAAAATCACATCATCACACAAAACACGTTCCAAGAGTCGATCAACCTCTTTTTCTAAAGCTTTCTTTTGACACTTTTGTTTTGCAATTTTATCATCTTTAGCTTTAAAAATACTCATCATTGATCCAACTTCAGTCTGTAGTTCCTGTTCCCACATTGTTGCACAAAGTCTCAGGTGTTTAACATGTGGTAAGAATTGATTCTGAAAAATTTCTCTCTTTTCTTTCTCAGCAGGAGAAAATAAAGAAGAGATTTTGATTTCAGAATTAAATTCTATCACTTGTTCCAAAAGTTTAATGTCATCCATAAATGTCTTAAAATATTGAAGAATCCGACATTGTTGAGGCATTTGTGGATCTACAGTATCGTTTGGACCATTGATTTGTGTAACAGGAGCAGCTTCAGAAGAGGGATTTGTTTCAGTTATTGACAGTGTTTGTTCTGGTTTGTCTTTAGGGGGAACAAAAGATTTACTGATGCGAGGTCTTGCAGAATAATCATATGGAACTCTTAGAAAATTCTTTTTCTGACTTTGATCGACTCTCAATCTTATGTTCAAGATATTCAGTTTCTTCATCATTACTATACACAACAGTACGTTGAAAAGTATCATCAAACAGAAATTCTGCATTGTATAACTTAGGATTATCTTTGAGTGCTTTTTGTAAAAAACGTGGTTGGTCACTTCCAAGTGCAAAACCAAATCCTTTAGGACTCGGTTTCACAGTTAGTCTTTGAATTTGTGTCACTGAATTACCCATTTTATATACAACATTCTGAAATTCTTTGAGCTTGGATTCCAGGTCCACAATCTCCTCAAGATATGAGTCAACTCATTTCCTAGTGGCTTGCTTTTCTTCAAGAAGATCATTTTGAGATGTTGAAATCTCTGTTTGAGTTTTTAACAACTCAGAATTCAAGATGTCAATTTATTTTTTTAATTCAAATTGCTCTTGTTCTTTTTGAGAAAGCAAATCAGCCTTGGAAACAGTTAGCTCACGAACTTGATGCTCTAAATCCTTGACCTGAACGTATGTCTTTTGAAATGCAACCTCAAAGCCTTTCTCACGTTGTGCTTTTTTTTCATTACTTGAAAGTTGTATTTTATAGCACTCATTGTCCTTTGTTAACATTGCAATTTTAGCTTTTAAGTTCTGGTTAATTTCATTGCATTTGTCAATCTGTGACTTTTGTGCATTCAATTGTGATTGGGTGGTCAGAAATAAGGTCATAGGTTCTGGATCTTGATCAGGCATAAGATCATCTTGTTCAAGATGATCATGATTTTCATCATCAACAGGATCATCAAATGAAACATTGGTTTTATCATCATCGAATGAAACAACAGTGTTTATTTGATCATCTCCTTGAGACAAGAATGAGGAATCATTTTGAACAAGATTTTCTTGTGAAGATGAAGATGCAGATGGTGAAGCAATCTCATGAATAAGGCATTCTGATTCAAGTACCTGAGATAAGCCATCGGTATCATATACCGGGCCTGTCTCGTTCACATTCATCTCCTGCATGTTGGCCATTAGCATCACTGCAGCATTGGCCTCCAAGTCTTCCATCTCATCATCGGAATAAGCATTGGCCATAAAGCTTTGCTCGTTCTGAGTCAACATTCCTTCAGCTTTTTCATCCTTGAGAGCCATCAGAAGAGCTTCTTTATGAAATGCACTTCCCTGAGTCCTAGGCTTAGGGCAAGCATTTTCCATATGACCACTTCCTCCATAGTTGTAACAAGTGATTGACGTGTTTGCAATTCCTCTTCTGTTAGTGCCAACATTCTGAATTCCCTTTTGAGCATTCCCCAGATTATTTCTACATCCCCCAGTTGTGTTGAACCTCTGTCCCCCTGAGTTAAACCTTGTACCATAATTTCCCATGTTTCCTGACCCAATTCTACCAGAAGACCGATTCTGAATCTCAACTCGTCCATCATTAATGACTGCTTGGTTCCTGGTGTTTGATGACGAACGAAGACGGTTGTTTGACTTGTTAGAGAATTTTTTGAATGCTCTTGCAATTAATGCAAATCCTTCATTGAGAGAGTTGAACACATCGTCTTCTTCATCATAATCAACATTTGAATAAAACGTGGAGTCGGTATTGTTGTATGGAACCAGTTGGTTATCAGGATTTTGAGATGGTGCTTCATAAGGAACAATTTGATTGTTTGGTTGTGGTTGGAAACTTGGTTGAGAAGGTTGTGGAACAAATTCTTGGTTTGATGGTGGAAGGTATGATTGAGCTATCAAAGCAAGAGAGTTTGGATTTGGTGCCTATGAATAACCTCCTCTTGCTGCAATGTCCTTGTCTACCTCAGTTTGATGTTGCTTGAGATAATCATACAAAAGCCCATATGAAACTTGATTAATCTTTTTGGCTTGCCTCACAAATGTCACATACTTCTGCCAGTCTGGTCCAAGACATCCTAGAAATTTGGAGTTGATAGCAATCTTTGGTAGAGGTATGTTGTGAAGTTCTAGATCATTGAAAACATTGGTGAAGTGATGATAGTATGATTCTAAGGATTCTCCTGGTTCCGTCATGAAGTTATTTTATTCCATGTAAAGCTTGGATTCCAGATCCTCTTTGTTCAATTCTGTGCCTTCCATCAAAAGATGCACATGCTCCCACATGTCCTTGGCTATTTTCTGAGCATCAATACTCCTGAAGATTGGGTTAGGAATTCCCTGGAGTATGTAAGCCATGGCCATCTCATTAGCTTCTTGCTGTAAAGTTTGTTCATTGGTATATTGAGCTACTGGAACGGGAGTTGTGGAAGCTTCTCATGGAGGTATAGCAGTTGGATCACCCGGAACCACTGTTGAAGGAACTGGATAAGGTCCTTCCATGATGACCTTTTTAAGATATGGACCATGAGGTTTTCTTAGTTCAACAAATCTAATAAATCGAGTAGACCATTGCACATAGTTTCCCGGTGTCAGCATTGGTGGAGTTTCAAACGATCCTGCTTCATGTCTAGATTGCTGACTACTGATAGCTTCACACATCTTTGTAAACCAGTGAGGTTCTCTTGATGAAGGTTGGTAGTTTTGCATCTGAGGTTGTGGCATGAATTGTTGCTGAGGTGCTGTTTGTTGAGGGAAAAACTGATGTTGTTGCACAAAAGCATGTTGGTGTTGATATTGAGGATGAAATTGTTGTGGTTGCTGATGATATTGTTGTTGTTGATGATGTTGTTGTTGTGGATATTGTTGTAGTTTGTAGGATCGAGTGCTTCTAGCTTGATTGAGCTTGGTTAAACGAGAATCTCTAGGTGTAAGACTTGTGTCTATGCGGAAACTAAACACAAGAATATAAAGAAGAAAATAACTAACAAGGTTTTGATCCTCTATGGATCGGATTATGAACTAAGAAATTGTGTTATTGAATATTGTAATGTCGTACAAAACTCACAGACGGGGTGTTTCTTTTATACTAACAATAAACCCTAACCCGTCATACAAGAAAACGTGTGAAGAGATATACATCAATCTCTTCTAAAAATAAATCTAACAAACATTCTAAACTTACGGGATAACTAACAATAATACCCGCAGCAATAAACACTATCACAAAACAACTATACTATCGGCAGTAATGAACTTCAGCAGGAACCATAAACTATAGGCAGGAACCAGCGAACACTACAGCAGAAATGAGAAATCTTTATTTCCCAGAGATCCTAACAATCCTCCCTAATCTTGAAGTACTGTTAACTTGCAAGATTCCCACGTAATAGAGCTTTCTTTCAGCTAAGGATTGCATACAGCACAACAATATAAGTAACCAGCACAACATCTGTAACTTCCAGCAACAACTTCGATAGTTCAGCATCAAAGGAAATCATCTTCAAA
Organism: Artemisia tridentata subsp. tridentata; assembly: GCA_021014915.2. Classification (NCBI taxonomy): domain Eukaryota; kingdom Viridiplantae; phylum Streptophyta; class Magnoliopsida; order Asterales; family Asteraceae; genus Artemisia; species Artemisia tridentata. The sequence goes on from CP139507.1 coordinate 311,675,390, forward strand.
TAATGAGCGGGTCACCATGTCATGCTTTAGAGCTTGACGCTACTAACAAAATTACATCAATCATTAAGTTTCATACATTCATTCACATCCAGGTGTTTAAACTCCGTGAGGGTGAATCATTGAAAATTAATGGATTTGATTCCTTAACCATGCCATCACATCAGGAGTAGCCTATGTTTAGGTTTGTAAGACATGTACATGATAACCATCTGATTATTAGTAAATCACACTATAAACGATTTGACTTGTCTTTACTGATAGCCGTTTGCTCATGACTAGCCAATTCTTAGGTTGAAGATAACTTGGTATTGAGTACCCAGTAATGGTATTCCACTGCCTTGACCACAAGCCTACACTGTGGGCTAGCCAATTCTTTGAAACCCCAAAGGGAGTAAAATCCATTGGAAATTCAAACCATTTTCAACTCTCAGAAATGAACCATGGTGGTTGAAGTACCTATAGCTTTGACAAGCTATTACAACTATCAACGGATTTGATAAATCTCACCAGAGCCGTACCCTCATGGTGAGTCACTCTTTTTGTCTTGAGACATGGTGAGTTGATTACCATTTGTGTTGTGTAGGTGTAACCACCAACACTGTACCTGCAAGGGTTGCTCAAAAACATACAAAATAACAACACAATATTTTTTTTATATTTTCTGAACTAATAAAAGAGAAAAAAAGAAAATAAAAATTATACAACAGAAAGCCTCCCCTTAGCCAGAAAGCCTCCCCTTAGCTTTGTCCGCCCTCAAACTCAGTAGCTAAGGATTTACCATCCCAATAGAACCACCAAATGGTTTAAACCTTGGTCATCAAAGCCTTGTCACAGATCACCACATGTCATCAGTATGAATTTTAATCACCTGAATAAGATGCTTCTCATAAGCATCTCTTATGAAATGGTGTCTTATCTCAATATGCTTTGTTCTTTGATGATAGACGGGATTTTAACAGCACAAGTACTTTGATTATCAATGAAGATCTTATGTTCATGAAGTTTGACCATAATAACACTATTTTGCATCAGAATTGTCACAGCAGCTAGCACACAACATACTCTACCTCAGTAAAGATGTAGCCACTATAGTCTGCTTCTGCGCTGCAGAAACCAACCTTCAAACCCAGAAAATGACAACCCCAGTATGAACTTTCAAAAGTTAGCACACATTATCACTGTCACTAAACTTCCAACACAAAAGGAGAACTTTGGTAGCAAAGTCCCAACTTAGGCTATCCTTTCACATACTGAAGATTCTCTTGACTGCATTTAAGTTAGAAGTCAGGGTGTAACCTGATGTCTAGAACATGCACTGCAGTCAAACCATGTATCAGGTCAGAGCTGTCAATACATGATGACCCAATCTGGACCTAAAGATGACATTAACATCACTCAGGTTCTATGTGATTAGGCTTGGAGTTCAAATGAGGTGCTTGCAATTTCACTTTTGCATTCAAATTCAAGACATAAACAACTTCTCCTGGAAGATAAAGATCCCATCTGGTTTCTGCTTAACCTTAAGACGCAAGAAAAAGTCATTCACCTATAGCACTCATCTCAATTACCTTCATCATTCTTCAAATTCCTGCACAGCTCTTTAGTAGAACCAAGATATTCATCTACATAAACTTGTACCAAAATGAATCTTGAAGTCTTCCTGATGAAAATGTTAATCTATTGCCCCTCTTCTGCAAACATGTTTAGCAAAAAGCAGATAGCCTTGCATACAACCCTTGGTGCTTGATAAACCATAAAGTGCTTTAACCACTTGTAAACAAATCAGATCTAGATCCACAAACCTTTGGTTGAGTAAATAAACCTCTTCTTCAATCCTTCCATACAAAAAGCACTCTCACATCCATCGAATACAAAACCCATGAATGAGGCAGAAGCTAAGAACAGTCTGATGACTTACTCTTGTCACTGAGCAAACACTTCATCATAATCAATCCTCTCTTGTCTATTCCTGAAACACCAACCTGGCTTATCGAACCACAATTCCCCTACATCCCTTTTATTCTTGAGAACCATTTAGTTCCAATAGCAGCTTTCCTGCAGTAAGTACCAACATCCACTTTCTGATTCTGGAACTCTTACTGCATTTCCTCTTGCATAGCCTAACCAATCAGAATATCAAACTTGGGCTATACTACTTGGTTCATTTTGGTAACGAACAGCATAGAGGCAATGTAGGTAATCAGTATGATGCTCTTAACTGATCCGGATATAACTGAGAAAAGCAGATTCTCCAAACTGAGGTTGATGTATTTTGCTTCTTGGCTGAACAGGGAATTTAGATCTCAAGGATCAAGACTGGGGATGAACTGTATTGATCCTCTTGTACAATGGGTTGACATCAAATTGGATCCAGATAGTAATGAGGGTTGAAGTCATCATCATAAGGAAGAAGTGAAAGCCTGTTCTGGATTGATGTGAGGATCTTTCAGCTTATCTCTTGAAGAGAAGAATTCCAAGATCAGAAGGATGAAATCTTTCAGGATTATCATACCCAGAGACAACAGTGAGCTAACACAGAACACCAGATGGAACACAGCAAATTATTAGAAGAACCACTGGAACAGAGGCACTACACAGAATTGGAGCACTACAGCAGAATTGGTAGCAGCAGGAAAGGAATACCACCACAAATTCAGTGCTTCGAACTTACTTCAGCATTCTCAGAATCCTCTGTCTCTTAAAAACCCAGAACCAAACATTTCAGCAGCTTTCTTGGCATTATACTCTTGTCTTTGAAGCCTAGCAAGATCTTCTGCAAAACTTGAATCACTTCCAGCCATATCAGAAGTATCTTTGAACTTTGAACCTGAAATGTTGGTAGAGGGAAAAGAAGGAACAACCTATAGGTCGTTCATCACTCTCTGCATCAGAATCATCATCTGAGGTACCTGCATCGTTAGTTTGAGAAACATGTGTACCAACAGATTGATTTGCTTTGAATCTAGTATAACCTAAGGTATCTGTCAGATAATCTCAAAGAACCACTCTGGACCTGCACCCTGCAAATTAGGTTTATCCTCAAGATATCTTAAGTTGAGAGTCTCTTCTATCCTCTTAGTAGACAGATTATATACCCTATAGGCTTTACTATGAGCAGAATACCCAACAATAAACCCTTCATCAGCCTTCCCATCAAACTTGCCTAGATGATCACTAGTGTTCAATATAGTGACATGACATCCAAAAGGTTTAAGGTAACTAATGTTTGGAACTTTCCCAGACAAAAGCTCATAAGGTGTTTTATTATGAGGACTAGTAATAGATACCCTATTAAGCACATAACAAGCAGTGCAGACTGCTTCAGTCCAAAACATAGTGGACATCTTAGTGTCAGCTAACATAGACCTAGCTGCTTCTATAAGGGTCATATTTTTTCTTTCTGCAACCCCATTTTGTTGTGGGGTTCTGGCATTACTATAGTCCCTTTTTATCCCCTTACTCCCACAGAGTTCAATTAGATTAGAGTTCTTAAACTCTGTTCCATTATCACACCTTATTGACTTAACCTTTTTATTTAGCTGATTTTTTATTAAGGTAATAAAGTCCCTAATAACTGGATAAGTTTCATCTTTAGAACCCAAAAAGAAAGTCCAAGAAAACCTGCTAAAATCATCTGTAATCACCAGACAGTAGTACTTGTGGTCAATACTTCTGATAGAAGTAGGACCAAAGAGATCCATATGAAGAAGCTGCAAAGGCTCAGTGATGGTGCTCACAGCTGTGATTGCCTTGTATGAAGCTTTGTGTTGCTTTCCTTTGTTGCATGCAACACAATTGTGTTCATTGGAGAAGGTCTTGAGAGGGAGCCCTTGGACCAAACCATTCTTAGCCAGCTTGTTAATGGTCTTGAAATTCACATGAGCCATTCTTCTGTGCCATTTATTAGATTCATCCACAGAAGCTTTTGCCATCAAACAAGCAAGTGAACCCTCAGGCTGAACATCACTTAGATTGAAACTGTAAAGGTTGTAAGTCCTTGGAACTTTGAGTTCAACCTGACTTTCATCAGGCAACTTGAAGTTTTTGGACAACACAAAGCAATCAATTTCAGTGAAGAGAACACTGTTCTTCTTGTCACAAATTTGTGAGATAGAGAACAAATTAAAGTTTTGGAGTTCCTTCACATAAAGCACATCTTCAAAGTCTAGCTTGGTTGTTTTGATAGTACCCTTTCCAGTAATTATGCCATCTCCTCCTCCAAATGTCATAGAACCTCCATTTAAGGGCACAAAGTCATGCAGTCTCTCTAAATTTCCTGTTATACTCCTGGAACATCCACTGTCAACAATGCCAACATCTTTACTTCTAAAAAGAAATTCCTGATACAAAGAATACATTTACAACATTAGATACAAGGGAGACCCAAGTCATTGCTGACTTGAGCCTGCCTAGTGGATCAATAAGTATTAAACCATGGAGATTGATGAGATCCACCATTGTTCTTGGACCCCATTCTCATATATTGGTTGTTGTTTCTCCAAGAACAACCTGCTGAGGACTTAACAGCAGTTTCCCATCTTGCCCCTCCCATGTGCATGGTGTCAAAATATATACAGGCCTCATATCATTTTGAAAGTAAGTGCTAGTAGGTCTGTAGTAAGGTCTAGCGGCATTGCTTCTCCAACCAGCAGGATTGATCCTACCAGCTGGAACTGGATTACTAGCAGCAAAAGGCTTATCAGCAGGAATGGACTTGCCAGCAGCAACAGGCTTACCAGCAGGAACTGGTTTGCCAGCAGCAACATGCTTACCAGCAACAGAAGCTCTACAAGAGTTTATTCTTGCTGCTTGTGGAATATATGGGGGAATATCATTGACATTGTTCCACACAGACCTATTTTGACAAACATATATACCCATCTGTTTTTCATAATAGTCACAATCTTTGATAAGATGATCATAACTATGACACACAAAGCAAGATTTCTTTCTAGGGGACTTTTTCTTAACATTATCTTTCTCATTGCAACCAGAATTATTCAAACCAACACAAGAAACAAAATCATTCTTAACAAAATTAAAACCATAACCACAATTGTTTGAAACAGAACCACAACTAGAAAATTATTGTTTTTAACATTATCAAAAGAAATATCTTCAAATGCAGCTGTCTTTGATTGAGACTCATCAGTAGCTACTTCTGTGGAGAGATCTTCTAATTTTATTGAGGCTGACTTGTCACTTGATCCACATGTGGCATAGTCATTAGTCTTAATTTCTGAAGATTTGTCACTGTAAGAACAAGAGACAAATTCATTAGAGTCACAATCAAGATCAGGCAAGTTCTTTGCCTTTTTGCCATAAGTCATTTGTGAATCATCAAAGTCAACATAGGGGTCTGCAGGTTTAAATGTTCCAGTTATGGGTGGAGGAACAACATTCATTCCACCCTCCTTTACATACTTTACAGGTTTTCTATAATCTACAGGTTCTGGGTCAAAAACACTATACTCATTAGGGTCATAAAATTGATTTGGCCCTATCAGGTCACCATACCCTAAACCTCTTTTAGTTTTTGTAGACATAGAACTATCGATTAACTTGTGAAGGTTTTTAGATGACTCTTTTCATTTATCAAACCTAGCCAAGGAATTGTCTAGCTTAGACTGCAAATCCTGTTTTTCTAACACCACCTTAGCTTTTTCTCTTTCAGAATGTTTAAACTCATTAGTGGCATTTTATAAATCTCTTTCCAAAACCTTTATTTTTTCTTCATATGCTAACTGTTGTTTTTGATACCAGACTTTTTGTTGTTCTAATGTTTTAACAGCATTTTTATGGGCATGGAGTTGTATAAAGTTATCCTTATATTGACTCTCTTTATCATCAAATTCCTGTTTCAGTTTAGCATATATAGGTTTACAACCAAATGGGCAGTTTTGTACCTGAGATGGATGACCCATCATTCCAAATTGACCAGCCACTTGTTTCTTCTCCCCATATCCAGCTATCATCCCATATACCTTCTCTGCTCCACTTGCAACAGCTTTCTCATGATGTTCCCAGTCCACCATTGAATCCACAGATACCAAGGCCTTGGGGTCCTCTGATTCCAACTCATGAATTTTGAAAGCAGAATACCTGGCTTTATCATCCACCTTCTTATCTGTACATTCCCTGGCAAAGTGACTTGGTTGAGAACATTTGTAGCACCTCACCTTCCTTCTGTCAAACCTTGCAGCCTCCTGTCCATCAAAGTTAATCCTCCTTCCTGCCTTCTTTTCAAACCTATTCACTTTCAATGACAACATAGCCATCTGCCATTTAATGTCCATCTCTTCCAGATCCAATTGGTCCACGTGATTAAAATCTTCATAAACAATCTGCTGCTGTGGTGTACTCTCAACAACAAATGAATGAAACACCTCCTCTAGAACATTATCAGATCTGGTCTGAGCTTTTGATGTGGCAGGTGAGTAGGAAATTGATGATGATGATGGTGTCGGACTGTTTCCATATGATGCTTTATTAGTACCAGAGGTAATAACAAATGCAGTATGGGTTGGAGTTTGAGGTGAATAGGTGGAATACCTTTTGATATCAATTTCAAGGGTTTTCAGCTTGTTGTACAAATCATCAAAACTCATATAGTCCAGTCCACCTTTGGCCTTGAGTGTTATGGAAACCTGTGACCAGGATGGAGGCAAGGCCCTCAGAAACTTGGTGTTGTAGTCTTCATTGTCCGGCCTAGCCTTCAACTGGTTGAGTTGGCTCAAGATCTTATGAAACCTATCATACCCTTTGTAAATCCCCTCAGCCTCAGAGATCTTAAACTCCTAGAACTCTTTCTTGAGCATAGACTTTCTCATTTTTCTGGACTCATCATTCCCTCCAAATCTGGCTTTTACAGCACGCCAGATCTGTCTAGCATCATCCAGGTGATGAAAATCACTCATATGATCCTCTGGAATAGCCTGAAGCAAAAGGGTTCTTGCCTTGGTTTCCCTTTGTACAGCAAGATGTTCCTCTGCTGTAACAGGTGGCTCTATATAGATGTTGCCATCATCATCCCTTCCAGTATTCTTCTTGCTGTTTCCCTTAAGAATCACATTCCACAGGTTGTAATCACTGTTCGTGATCCAGTATTCCATTCTCATGGCCCAGACTTCATACTCATCTTTCTTTAGGTATGGGAATTTAGCATTGTTGTTGGACACAGTGGTGACAATTTGTGTTTGAACTTGTGAGGTTTCAGGTTTGGGTTGAGATTCCTCCTGGTTAATGACAATGTTTTCAGGGTTGGCGCCTTCCATTGAGAGAGGGTTAAGAGATTAGATAGAGAACTTTTTCTTCTTTATCAGAGATCCTCACCAGGCTCTGATACCACTTGTAGGATCGAGTGCTTCTAGCTTGATTGAGCTTGGTTAAATGAGAATCTCTAGGTGTAAGACTTGTGTCTATGCGGAAACTAAACACAAGAATATAAAGAAGAAAATAACTAACAAGGTTTTGATCCTCTATGGATCGGATTATGAACTAAGAAATTGTGTTATTGAATATTGTAATGTCATACAAAACTCACAGACGGGGTGTTTCTTTTATACTAACAATAAACCCTAACCCTAACCCGTCATACAAGAAAACGTGTGAAGAGATATACATCAATCTCTTCTAAAAATAAATCTAACAAACATTCTAAACTTACGGGATAACTAACAATAATACCCGCAACAATAAACACTATCAGCAGAAACAAAACTATACTATCGGCAGTAATGAACTTCAGCAGGAACCATAAACTATCGGCAGGAACCAGCGAACACTACCAGCAGAAATGAGAAATCTTTATTTCCCAGAGATCCTAACATAGTTGATAATAGAAATAGGGATTGTATGGTGGTTGAGACATTGTGAATTAACTTGTGATTATTTAAGGATCTTTAAAGGATAATAACGATTGTTGTTGTAGATTAGATTGTTTAATGGTGAAAAACAAAAAGAAACTATTAGGATTTTACTCTAGAAACTCGGAGATTTCAATCGTTGAAACTCGGAGGATTTTACATTAGAAACTCGATTAGTCTCGTAAGAAATCCAGAAACTCGATCACCTTAAAGTTACTAGCTCGACTAACCTAGTTACACGATGAAGTTACTAAGGTAAAATAACTCGACTAAGTTGCTCGATCAAGGAAAGTTGCTCGATGAAAGTTGCTCGATCAGAAAGTTACTCGACTAACCTAAGAAATAGTCTAACTCGACTACCTTAGTAACTCGATGAAAGTTGCTTGATCAGAAAGTTACTCGATCTACTAAGTTGCTCGATCAAATTAGAAGTTCGACTACTTGATCTAACTCGATGAAGTAGTTACTTGATGAATGTTGCACGATCAATGTAACTCGATCAATGTTGCTCGATCAATGTTACTCGACTAATCTTGCTTTGCTCGATCAATGGAGATACTCGATCAATGTAAAGTTGCTCGATCAAGTCTAACTCGACTAATCTTGCTTTGCACGATCAAAGTTGCTCGACTAACCTAGATGTTCGATCAATGAACAGTAACAAGTCTGATGAACAGTGATAAATCGGATGAACAGTACGTGAACAGTAACTTATCGGATTTTTTGATTTTTTTTTCTTAGATCTAATCTTGTAACAACCTAAATTACCCCTAGGCGAATGATACCACTTGTTGTTACTTTTAATTATCACACAAGTTACACTAATTAACCACTAATTAACCCTAGATCTAGAGAGAGAAAGTTAGAGAGAGAAAGAGAGTGGAAGATTGATCACACAATAATATGGAAATGTTTAGCATACCATCAACCAACGCTCTCCCTTGGTAGGGAGGGGGTATTTATAGTTTTTTACATGAGCATGGGCTTGTAGCCCTAATTAACTTACATAAACATACTTAAATAATAAACGACACAGCCTATGGGCCTTCTACACAGGCTGGGCCTAATAACAAACCTAAAGGCCAAAGCAACCTATTACAATATGATCAATACTTGAATTAATACAAAACGTGTTCCCAACAAGCCATGCAGTGGTTTTTAATGTTCTTAAGGTCAAATAATTCATTTCTGCTCTTAACCAATCTATGTTGAAGAGAGGTAAATTTGTTGAACAAATTTGCTCTCTGTTCTTCCACAAAGTGGAGATCAACAATGGTGTAGTCAAGAGCATGTTTCCTATCAGGAGAATCATCCATATTAAGAAGTTTTTGTACCTTTTTTACGGCGATTTCAACCCAATGCCCTGACCTAGCATCATTCTTTCCTACTGATGGTTCATTATCTGCCAGTGCCATGTATGCCCTTATCATGTGAGGAATATCATCTTTTGAGGATTGGTCTTTAGTATCCCAGTCATGATTTTCCGAAACCAACCCTTTGCTCTCCCTGTTTTACCCTTCTGTCCTGATGTTGAGGGTTGTTCACTTTTCTCTTTATCAGAGAGTTTTTGTTTTAAGAGAGCAACTTCAGCTTTCTTTTCTCTGTATAGACTTTTATAGTCATTTCCAGAGTGATTTGGATACTTGTTAGGGAAGGAGTATGTATGGTGGTTTGACTTGGATGGATATGATGGGGTGGAGGTTTTGTTGCCAGGACAGTCTTTTTGGAAATGACCTGCTTTTCCGCATCTGTAGCAGGTTTCTTTTGACTTATCTTCAGTTCCCTTGGCTGTTCCAACTCTTCCTGACCGTTTATAAAATCTTCATTGATTTGATAGAAGAGCTCGGTTTTGATATTCGGCGGTTAGGTCAGACATGAAATCCTGACTACTTCTTGTGTCCTCTTCAACATTAGAGTCACTGTCCTGGTCCTGCACTTTAAAGTTAGAAAACAAATCATTTGATATAGAGGATTGAACAATATTTCTTTTTGTATCATTCTCATAAATTTGATCGATGAGTTCCTCCTCATAGTTGTATTTTCTATAAAGTGCAGCCATGGTGTCATTTTTTATAGAGTTGTTGGCTCTCTGAGTTTAATTAAAACTCAACCATTTCCTAGGGAGACCATTTACAAAATTTGCATTAACCTCAGCTTGAGGTATCTCAACTCCTAGGTTTGAAAGTTCATTAAGTAAGATTTTCATTCTTGAAAAGGTTTGAGACACTTTTTCTCCTTCAAGTGCTTTAAAGGCATTGAATTTTAGCCTAAGGGCTGAGATTTTAGTGTCTCTTGTTTTCGAGGGTCTGTCGTGTTCGAGAATCAGGTCAGTGCACATTTGTTTAGCCGTTTTGCATTTGACAACAGACTTTATCGCATCTATGGGAAGAGTTGAGATGATGATGGCTTTTAATATGTTGTCTTGATTAGCTAGCCTGGCTTCCTTAGGGGTCCATTGTTTTTGTGGCTTAGCCAAAAAAATTTCGGGTGTGGATGTGACAGCTTCTGGTATGAATGGGCCATTTTCTAGAACATGCAAAAGATAAGGTTCTAATCCATTTAGGTAGACTAGAAATACGTCTTTCCAGTCTAGAAAATCTTCTGCCTCTAGTAAAGGGATATAAGTAACATGAGCCCCCCTCTTAAATCTAGGAGTTGTGGTAGGTCATAGCTAGGGGCATTAAAGATGAAATTGTTTGCCCTTCCCCTTACATTTCTGTTGGATGAGTCACCATTTCCACCACCACCTCCAGTTTGTAATGGTGGCGATGGCATGGGACCGAGGTTTGTAACATTGTCGTTATTTTCAGACATTTGGATCTTGATTTTATAAACTTTTTGAACGGTTTATAAAACTTGTTTTATAAATCAAACCGCTCTGATACCACTTGTTGTTCCCAAAATAATGTCTTTTTATAGTAAATAATGATTTATCCATTTAAGTAACAACACACGAATATAATTTTCAATGTATAATTCTTTAATGATATGAATCAAAGAATTACAAAGTGTTGTGCGGAAAACACTAAATTGAATGACAATGTAAAACCAATGCTCTAAACAAGCAAACTTAGAATAAATGATTCTAAGTTTGCTTGTGAACTTATGATCTCTTGGGAGATGCTTGTAAGTTCAATAAGGGAGTGTGTGTGCTTCAAAGATTACAAGAATGTAATATGAAGCCATTTTTTTTCACTCCGTCCAACAATCCTATTTATATTAGTACGAGGTAGATTCAAGTTGGGGTTAGGTATGTGCGTGTCACAATTCCAATGGATGAGGTACAAGGAGTTACATCTTCCATTGAAGCCATCAACATTGGGAAAACGCTCTTTCTTTGCTTTAGTGAACAGTGCAGGAAACTGTTCACTACTTTTATCACCAACTCGTACTTGATTTAACTTATCACCAAAGTTAACTTTATCCCGCTCAAACATCTTAGTGAAAAGTCCCGCCTAAATCTCAGTGGATATGAGCTATGCTCTGTTGGACCGATCAGGGAGTTGAAGGCTTATCAGGGTATTGCCACCCCTGATAATCCTTTCACTTCAGCCAGCGTTCCTTGTACATACTGACTAACCCACATCAGCTACAGAGCATGACTTCAAGTAAACCTGACGATGTCTTGTGACATGAACTTCTGTTGAAGTGGCTTACTGAATTTGATATCAGTGATTTCTTCTTGATCTGCTCTTTGAGGTCCCTATCAGGGAGACATCTTAACTTAGCCTGATTTATGAACAAATCCTAGCCAGGGATCAGTGGGCATATCATTTTCCCAACAAAATCATAAATAAGTATCTTGAAGACTCCACTAAGAAACAAAATGAACAAGATGCATGGTTGAAGAGTTTTCAAGAGACCACTAACAAGAGACTAATTAATCATGATGAATCACTAAAAAATCTCGAAGTTATGATAGGAAAGTTAGCTGACGATATCCGTGTGAAGGATGTTATGGAAGGAAGCACAACAACCGTAGGATCGTGCAAGGCTGTCTTTGCTGACAAAGAGGTAAAAAACTCCAATGAATTGTGACACCCCAACCCGATAAGGGTAGAAGCATTACTTTATGGTGACATATCAAAGCAAACATAAGCGTATGACTTAAATAATACAAATGTATTTCAAAGGTTACAAAGGGAAAATCTGAAATACAAGGTTACAAATGAGAACAACAAGAAATTCTAAGTCTAAAAAATGTAATCACTTCTAGTCATCTCTAATCCAGAATAGCTATCAAAATATAGTCTTCTAAGTCCAAAGTACTCTCCACTCATTACCCAGCTTCCAACTAAAACCTGCCGCATGAAAAGAAAATGCGGCTGAGCTTAAAAAGCCTAGTGAACAGATATATATAAACGAAACCAAAAGATAAGGAATGAACATATAAAGTATGGTGCATTGGGAAAAGCATAAGCTATAAACAAATGGATATCAAAATAAGGAAAGGTCAGTAATCTACCATGAGCCTGAACACAAATCAAATCAAATATCATAGTAACCATGGAGTAGTTAACTCCCGAACATGTGAAAGACGTGGATTGCACCCATGCATCAGTCACCGAACATATCATATAATATCATATCATGTTAAATCCACTAAATACGAACCGAACCTAGGATGCATCCATACGGCCCCGAACAATAATATCGGACATAATAAATATAAAGCGCGCATATAATAATAAAATGGGACGGTGTGGAACATCACTCAACCACACTAGAGTCATGCCATTGGTGCATCAATGACATGGCCATGTTACCTTCATGGCTAGGAAACGAACTTGGCTCGGGTATCAAACTGAAAGTTTCAAATGTCATATCATACCAAAGTTCATATCAAAGGTTCATAAGTTCATAGCAAAGGTTCATCATTAAGGTCATAGCAAAGGATCAAGGCAAAGGTTCATAATCAAAGGTTCACAATTCTAAGGGAACATAGCAAAGGCATAGATCATATAAGAAAGCCATAATAAGAAGGCTTAGATCATAGGCATCATAATCAAAGCTAATATCAAAATGATGTGAACGAATCATGAGAAACCTTAAGAGATAAGGTCAGAATATCTGTACCTTAACACAAATGAACGAATACTGGGAAAACACAAGTCACTCCTTCTTCAAAGAACCTACCTGAATTAAGAATCGTTTATTATTTTAAGAATCTATTCTATGTTATAACTGATTGAATAGTTATTGTTATTTATTAACGTGTTTAGGGTTTTATCTTTCATATTAGGTTTTAAAAGTATCTCGGAATTAATTAGTTTTAATGACAAACCGAATTAGAAATCAAGTTAAACCGAATTAGGAGCAAAAGAGAATATCGGAGTACTTATTATTAAACATTTCTCGAAGCAAACAATAAAACCATTCTCGGTATCGTTTTCTAAATAAAACACGAACCACATATTGAAATAACAATACCGAGACCCGCTTATAATCGAATCAAGGGTCATAATGCGAGACAAAACAAGGTTTAACGAGACCAAAAACATATTCTTTTTAACCAGATATCACATGCATGTATATCATTTATGAGGGACACAACAATCGACCCAAGATTCCTTTATATATATATCGTATACAACTCATGATTTACGGTACGTTAAGAACACATGTTTAATATGTACCTCGAAACTTAGATCGTTTGACACTAACACCCAACATGCCACCAAGGACAAAAGAGATATGATTGATCACTAATTTAATACCTACTATAACACATGAGATCCTAAACCAAAACGCATACGACCTTTCCAACAGATACGAACCATGATAAACCTCAAACCATGCATGCACACGTACAAGCACAACCCAACCATGCGTATATTTACAACCCTTAACCTGATGCATGTTTCATTCTTTATCTCTTACCTTTGTACTCAGCTTTTAGATTGTATCTAAGAGATCATAAACTTGTTTAGATGACCAGGGTGTAAGACAATTTATTCGAGAAGCTGAACATGAAACAAGGTCGACATGATGGCTGGAGACGCAATACCCCAAAACAGTTTCATATCTTGACACACAACCGGTTCGAATATCCAAGTTTAAACGAGTCACACACTCTAGATACACAAATGTTTACAACTCTTTTATATTCAAGTTCTTAATTTGTGAACCTTGTTATTGACCCAACACACAAACTTGACTGCCTACACAATACTTGGCAACTTCGAATCGTCTCGCACACTCGCACGACACCAAGCATGCAACAAAGGTAAAACCCTCCCTATTCAACATAATTACGACACCACACCTAGCCCTTATAACCTCTGATTCTCATGCACATATGCACGCATATATATTTTTAATGTGACACCATGTAATTTCATACATGACTCATGTGACGTTATCGAGATGGATAACAAGATTACTCGAGAAGCAAATGGGTTTAAGATCAGGTTTAGTTGTAGTAAAAACATAGGTCAAACACATAATAATCATGAACATGTGATTACTTAACAAAGGTTTATCACTTATTCTCATAAATAATCATATCTTACTAATTGTGTGGCCTTTTTAATCGTGACGTGGTTAGTTTATATTCGTATGACCCTTTTTGTGAAACAAAACCAACATGCGGGCATGAGGCAAAGCAAAAGAGCATCAAAACAGTTTTGGTGGAGATACCTTGATTGGTTTTATGAACGGAAGACAAGGACGAGAGACGTATCACGAATGAACCAAGCCGCGAACACAACACCCTTCGAACCCTAACGTAACCACGATCAAAACCCTTCCTTCAAATAATCTTGTCGTGCCTCTGATTATCAAGAACAGAAGTGATCGGTTTGTTGTTTGCTTATGTTTATAAATTTGTTTAGCCTTTTCGATGGGTGAAAATGGGAGAATGTTTGGAGTCTTGTTTATAGTTGATTGTGTGCTCTGTCGTAAGCGTACATGTGCAAGTTGTATTTTAGTTTTGAGTAGAGAAAGAGTTTTCCTTTAAAACGTGTGAATATTGATGAAAAAGATTTGGATCGAGATTATAGGTTGTTTGCCCGTGATTTTTGGTGTTGAGTTTGTAAATGTAATAAGTGTGATGAGAATTTTCCAATTTTACTCTTGTGTGTACACAATTAATTATCAATCGACCCCATCAATAACCTTTTTAACGTGTGATGTATTAGGGAAAGTCGTGTACTCTATTTTAGTTTATAGTATACGAGTATCTTCTAGTTTGTTTGACACCACATTCGATCTTATCATATACAAACGTGTGAGGAGTAGCATAAAAGATATGTCGGTTTGATATGTTTATCGAGTAGGATTAGGACAACCCACGTAGATATAATTGGATTTTAAAATATTGCTAAATGTTATATTATTTTCTTAATATGTAGTTTAGTACTTGTCTTATATTTATTTATCCATACTTAGGGTATAATCCAAAATAGTTAATAAAAGTAAATTCAAATTTCAGGGTAGAATTCAGAATTAGGAGTAGTTTAGGTATTCGGATTTTAGGGTTTTACATCTCTTCCCCTCTAAGAAAAAATTTTCGTCCTCGAAAATTGAAGTGAAAAGAAACGGAAAACACAACGGACTGTGAACAGAAATGTGGATGACTTGTTTCTCATGACTCTATCTCGTTGATCAAAATAGCTTCGGCTTCCATAGAAAAGACATACCATAATGAATTCCAAATAAAGGAATAATATGCCAAACGTAACAGATGATAATTGTATCCCCTCAGAAGAGATACTAGGAAAAAGTAGGATTTGACGGATATCTCGTCTGTGGAATAGAAATAGACAAATCAGATGAGAACGGTTTATAAAACTTGATTTTAAAAACTTTTTGAACGGTTTATAAAACTTGTTTTATAAATCAAACCGCTCTGATACCACTTGTTGTTCCCAAAATAATGTCTTTTTATAGTAAATAATGATTTATCCATTTAAGTAACAACACACGAATATAATTTTCAATGTATAATTCTTTAATGATATGAATCAAAGAATTACAAAGTGTTGTGCGGAAAACACTAAATTGAATGACAATGTAAAACCAATGCTCTAAACAAGCAAACTTAGAATAAATGATTCTAAGTTTGCTTGTGAACTTATGATCTCTTGGGAGATGCTTGTAAGTTCAATAAGGGAGTGTGTGTGCTTCAAAGATTACAAGAATGTAATATGAAGCAATTTTTTTTCACTCCGTCCAACAATCCTATTTGATATGAACGGGGTTTTATGTCAAGCCATTGAAAATGTAGCTAAAATGACTGATATTGTGGGTGAAGAGGAACCATGTGACCTCTTTAAAATTTCTGATGACCTTTTTGCCTTTGAGACCCCTTTGTGTTTAAGATTTGAACAAGAATGTAACTCTTGTGAAAGCAATGGAGAGGGTCCTTTTGGATTGACGTTGAAATTCAGCGGATGAAGAAAGAAACAAAGCTCCTGTGACAGCTATTGGTAAGCTGCACTGTTGTGCACCCTTGATGATAATGGATGACGGGGCTAAGCTAACTTTGCCAACATGTGACCCCTTCGTCAAAGGAAGCAATGGTGGGGGTGAAGCAAAAATAAGGGAATTAAAAAAGGAGGCAAAAGTTTGGTGGTGCTTTGAAGAAGAAGGGATAATCAAAGAAATGTGGTTCCGCACAAACTTCATGAAAGCTAACTTGTTTGAGAAGGTTCAATGGACGGTTCACTTTTGCGAACCAGTTTTAGTAAAATTAAGAGGAACGGCTTAAGCATGGCCCACTTGTAATCCCTTTCTAGAAAGGTGCAATGGAGGAGAATCCCTGAAGGAAAACATGCTCGAACGGTTCACAAACGAATGGGCATGCTTTAACCGGAATAAAAGAAGTAATATTGGGTATGATGATATATCTTTCAAAGATTGGATCAAAATTAAATTTGGGAATGTTCCGCCAAGTAAGCAAGTTGAAATTCAATTTCAAGATGAATGGGTCACGGCAAATTTTCCACCAGAAACGCAACGTTACCTCTATTTCTCATTGTATCCTAAGGAGAATGGGCACTTGGAAGCTTAGACTCATCCTTTATTGCATGGAAGGGAAGGCAGCTGGAATTGGACGCGGATGGGCGCGCCAGTAAGGAAACTTGAAACACCATGGCCTTGAGTCTAACTTAAAGACTCGTTAATAAACAAAAGTGCTTTTTCGGGAGACAACCCTAATTTTACTTTCTTTTCATTTTTATTAGTGTAGTATGGTTTGGTTTGCCTTGTTATAACTTTCTGCAGGTGTTGGAGGAATAAGGATGGGCTGGAAACACATCATGGAGTTTTTAATTCCTAGAATTTGTCTCAGAGAGTTTCTACGGCGTAACCCTTATCATAGATTATGCCGTAACCATCGTCAGATATCTGCAAATTTTCAGGTGTCATTACTTACGGCATAACTCAATCCATGAGTTTACGCCGTAAATTTCTTCTGTACCAGAAATTTTTTTAATTTTAAATAACCTTGCATTCCAAAACCTTGTATTAATTTTTAAATGAACATTGTGGGTGTGTTCCCTGTAAACCCTCACGAGACTTCAGTCGTCCACTCGGGACACCGAGTGGTTTAAAAGGCCTGTTGCAAATGCTAAATGCAACCGTGATTCCTACGAAAGTGAGTTAGGATTTTGTTTTGTTTTTATTTTCTTTTTATTTTTAGATTTATGCTTGTGGGTAGTAACATGATTTCAGGGATTTGGAGTTTGCTCATTAGGTGAAGCGAAGGCACGTTTTCTCAAACATTGTCCTTCTATCATTTTCAAGAGCAAATTTAAGGGGATTTCTCGTTCTAATTCTACTTTTCTCCTTTATTATTGCATGTTTACATAAAAAAGGGACTTTGTACATTTCAAGTGCGGGGATGGGAGTAGAATTATACTTGACCTTTATTTTGCCCGTTTTTCTAGTTTATTTTGAAAAATTATGCCATTTTTAAAATTTTGACATGTTTTTCTTAACCTAACTAGAATAGACCTTAGCCAAGCGCACTATAACCTTTGATTTCTTTGGTGAGATTTAGCCTTTCCGTTTCCCCATTTTACTCAAATCCACCAAATTATGAGTGTGCCGGTAGTATTGTAAACTTTAGAACTTGGCTTTTACATCATTTCGAGACCATAGACGAGTAGTGTGTCAAGTTAGCGTGATACATTGGGATGGATAATTTGAGAAGGCAATGTTTTAGGATTTACACCAAATAGCCCATATGTGTTTAATTGTGTGCATTTATCGATTAGTAACCTCAACTTTTCGACCGTCGTGTTAAAACCCTTTTGTTGCACTCACATTTAGTGCAAGATACCCCTAGTTACACCCTTTAGAGCCATTCTTTTCATTTCTTCACCCATATAATGTATTGTTTCATTACACCTATTCGCCTTAGCCTACCGTGTAGTCTTAGTTTATGATTGAGAAGTCACTGTTTGCTCAAGTTTGAGGTTTGGGTAAAGAGACTCGGGAATTACGCCTACGTTGAAGATATAAATTTGAAGATCATTGAAGACCCCCCATATTCCTCATATATGATTCATCTCAAGTGGGGGGGGGATGATTTATTTGTATATATTAATTATGAAAAAAAAAAAAATTAGAGAAAAAGAAAAAAATAGTAGTTTTTATTCATTTATTTGTTGTATAAAGGATAGTGCAAGTATCATTAGCACTATTCCTTAGTATTGGAGCTTATTGGACTAGAATCGAGGAACCTACCTCGATCACATTTGATTGATGATTGAAGTTGGTGGCTTATCTACATCAACTATTTATTGAAGACCACGTTAGTGTGCACCTTGCTATATGACATCTAATCATGGCGCACTAGCTTATTACATCATGATCTGGTTTTTGCGTCTTGAAGCTTGGACTTTAGATGGACGGTGGGCGGTGACAACTTGGTTATAAGCTAAGACTATTTGTTTGTTTATTTTTATTTTTCACCATTTTTGTGCATCCCATGTCTTATCCTACCCTTTAGTCATGAATCATGTTTAGGTGAGGGAGTGAGCAGTCATTGGTGTCTTGGCCATGGATTTGGTCATGTATCGATGGTCTTTTCGCCTTCGCCGTAACATGTTAGTAATGGCAATTCACCCTAGCCTTATAAAAATTGTTCACCCAACGTTGCCTTTAACGATTGTCTTGACCTTAGCTCCAGTGGTGGAGATTTGTGTAATTGCCAAACCTATGATAGAATGCATGCTACGACTGTGCAATGAGTGACCACCCCGAAATTGACACTTAGAATAGAGAGAGAGTATGAGTGTTTTGTTCCCATTTTGTGAGGTGTTCGGCTTTGATAAATTCTAGCATAGGAAGTTTTTAAATTCATATTTTCCAAAGTCTTTTGGGAGATATCTTTTTGAGAATGATTCTAATAAGGTCTACTTGAGGGCAAATAGAGTTCAAGTGGGGGGATATTTGATAACATCAAATAATCCTGATATTTTAGTGTCAATTTCCCCTAATATGCTCATCATTTGTATCATTTTACTTGAATACATACTCTTATTCGTTTATATTTTGTTTTCAGGTAAATAATGAGCATAGGAACAAAGAGACACGGATTTGGAATGTTATTAATGCAAATACACAAGAGTATGCTGACCAGACAAGAGTTACGGCGTAAATCCCTACTCAACTTACGCCGTAACAAGGATTTACGCTAGAAGACCAAAGTCAACGCTGATCAAGGTTACGGCGTAATTCATACATAGGTTCCGCCGTATATATATTTTCAAGACTTAGAAGAATTTCGTGGTTCAAGAAGTTACGACGTAACCATTTGCATGGTTATGGCGTAAACTAGTTAACGAGAGTTCTACGATCGTAACCTACCTTTAGGTTACGCCGTAATATCATCACTGAGGATAAGATCATCCTAGATTCAAAGGTTATGGCATAACTAACCCTAGTGGTTACGCCGTAACATAGTCGAGGCTATAAATACAAGCCCTAATTCCGCATTTTTACATATCTTTTCACCACTCAATAACTAGAGAACGTTTTAGGGTTTCAAGGAGGATGATATTTAGCAGCATACAAGTCATTTCCAAGGGAGAATTCACGCCAATCTATACATAAGTTTTAGTATTTCATATTACATTTGTGTATTTAATTCGATGTCGTTCATTACTATGTTAAACATTGAATTTCCTGCATTTATTAATATGAGCGGCTAAACACCTTTGGTGTTAGCCTAATTATGAAATTGTTATTGCCTTGATGTAGCTTTGTCGTTTTCATATTCGCTTTATATGTATGCTTTCTTTGTTTATTCGCGGACACCCATGTTTCAGTAGCATGGAGGTTTGGTAGTATCTAGGAACTAGGAGAATTGACAATAGGACCCAAGCAGAATAGGTTGCGAGTAGTAGTAAGAATTAACCATAGGACTATCACTATCTTGCGTGAAAATGGACCAAAGGATCACCTACCAAAAGGAAGTGCTTAAGAAGTTAGGGGGTACCTAAGTTCCGACAGGCCGGGTTTCGTAGAATAAATCTTAGATCGTAGCGGTACTTAATGAATCTTCCGTAGGGTAAACCCACGAACTCTTGTAATCATTTGGTTACTGAATAGGACGCTATGAAAAATAGGCTAAATGAATTGACCATAGGAGTCTAGCGACTTAAACCCCCATATGAAGCGATAGATAACATTAATTAGAAAACTTAATCATTGCATAACAAGATTAATAATTAGGCTAGCACGTTTCTCCCTACTAAATATCTATTCCACTTTATTTTCTTTCGTATTTTAATTTCATTTCTTAGTTTAATTAAACACAGCATAAAACCCCCTTTAAAATCTGTGACACTTAGAACTTAGATTAGATCCACACGCATAGCTCTTGGGATGACCTCAGCTTTACCGAATACTACACTACACACGACCGGGTACACTGCCCGTTAGTGCATTTGGTAGAGCATAGGTAAACGAGACTTTATAAATATTAAAACCTGATCAGAAATCCTGCATCAATCGACTTGTCCTTTATTTGGTATGAAAACTAGTTCAATGCATCCAATGAATTTGACTTTAATCATCCAGTTAACAACTGTTTTGTTCAAAAATCAGATTCGATCCAACAGATTGCTTCCACATGGTAGACTGCATTGATCATGTCTCTTTCCATTTGTCTGATTAGGCTTAAAGTCACACACAACCTTTGACTAATGACACAGTTAACCACTTTGGGAAAATACAAATACCGTGGTTTTTTAAATGGCACGAACCGGAACCCGACTTGACCCGAGCTCGATGAACCCGAGTTGAAATAGGGTTGGGCCAAATGGTTGAAAAATTGGGCTGGGCCAAGTGGCTGACAATTTTTTTTACGCAAAATAGCTGTGTATTAATTGTATAATTATTTACTGTGTCAAGTATGATTTACCGACTCTATATGATAAGTTATAAAGTGAGTGTATACGTTTACTAATTACCTTGACAAGAGTGGATATTTATTCTGCTTCTTTTAATCTTCTTGATTAGAGCTTCATGCTGATAACGTGTTATAATATAACAATAGTTATTTTTGAACTTTAAGCAAGTTCTAGGAGAAAAAGAATTTTTAATCGTATAAGAGCTACAAGTAAACTTTGAAGCAGATAGAATGAGATGAATAACCCTAGAGTTGTATGTATTTAAATGGTGCAAGTTTTCATTACTCTTGAGTAGTATTATACTTCTAATACAACTATTCATCTTGATACATGGCATTATACAAAATATCTTAGTCATTGAATAAATAGTGTACATATAAGATTCGAAAAATTTGATCATCCACCTAGCATGTAATTGTGACACTTAGGTTGTGTTTGTTTCGGCTCATTCAGATCTGAATACGTCTGAAGTCTGATTCGGTCAGACATTTTCAGATTCAGACTGTTTGTTTATTCAGACATCTGAAGTCTGAATACATCTGAATAGGGTCTGATTCATTCAGACATTTGAATATGTCTGATTACATCTGAAAAGCTTAAACTTTACACCTACTTCTTTTCAATCCTTATCTCCTCATTTTGGTCTTGATTTTTTATTAATAATCATGAATGGAGGGTCTTTTGGTTTGTTTTATAGCGAAAGGATTGTTTTTTGTTTATTCAGACACTTTATAAAAACAAACAGACTAAAATAATTCAGATTCAGACTTTTGGACCACTAATTCAGATTCAGACGTGGTATTCAGATTCAGACATAAAATGTCTGAATAAACAAACAACACCTTAGTATGAACTTAGGACACTTGTGTTTTACCATATTTTCATAACAAGTACCAAATATCATAAGAACGAGCAATAGTAATAAAAACATGTTCTTATTAAACGTCATTAAATATCCTCTACTTGACTCCTACTTGTACTAAAGTAGACTTCATATTTAAACCTAAAAAGATATTTCCTAGACATTATAATATGAGATTATATTTAGGGCTAATTCCCAAAATGGTACTTTGAAATTTTTTTTTTTAAAATATAGTAGGAAAATAATGGCTTTTCCCAAAAATGTCATGTGCGAATATGCGTATGTGCGACTCCATCCAATGTGCGACACGTGTCCACTTATTTAATATTAAAGTACAGTTGGTAGGTGGGGTAGGTGGCACTTTGACTTTGAATGTTTGCTTAAAAGATAAATTTACCCTTCTCTTTATTAAAGTCCTTTACCATATTCAAGTCCTCCTTATCCACTTGATGAAAACACATCTGATGATGAAAACACAGGTTCGATTAAATGATCTAAGTTAAGTGGTGTTTTCCTTTTTCTTTATAAGCCACTTTAAATGATGGATATTACAAATTTTCTTTTTCTTTATAATATTTTTTCAACCACTATAAGATGATGGATCAAATTTTTTTTTCAACCATTGAAAAAGAAAAATTATAAACAAGAAGATTAAATGATCTAAGCCACTTTAGTTTTCAACCACTGTAGGATGATGGATCGAATTCAGGGAAGATGATGGATATTATTTGTAAGATCGGATCTAATTTTGATCAGGAATTCAAGGAAGATGATGGATCGATTATAATTTTTCTGGGTTTTTGTGAAGATGATGGATCGATTAAATTTTGATGGTTTGTTTGTTCATTTTTTCTGGGTTTTTATTTTGGAACGAAGATAGAGTTTGTGATGGTGATAAGGAGATGGATATAGTTAGAAATAGTGGTTATTGGTTGTGGTAGTTAATGGGTTTTGTTGTGGTGGTGATGAAGAGAGGAAGAAGAAAAGAGATGATGTGGTAGGTGGGGTGAAAGAATCAGGGAAAAAAAATATGACTCGCACATTCGCACATGACCTTTTGGAATGTGCAAATGTGCAAATGTGCGAAGGCTTAGAAATATTTTTTATGGTTGTTAATGAGCCTTTTCTGTGATAGATTATGCAATCTTTTTTTGCTATAAAGAAAATTCTTAGTCTTCAAACCGATACTTATATTGAACATTCGCACATTCGCACATGACCTTTTTGGGAATGTGCGAATGTGCAAATGTTCAATATAAGTATCGGTTTGATTTTCTTTATAGCAAAAAAAGATTGCATAATCTATCACAGAAAAGGCTCATTAACAACCATAAAAACTATTTCTAAGCCTTCGCACATTCGCACATTCCCAAAAAGGTCATGTGCGAATGTGACATTCGCACATTCGCACATGACCAAAATACCCTCTTTTAAATGTGCGAATGTGCAAGTCCTATTTTTTTTACCATCATCATTCCGGCAACACCCATTTATTCCGGCCAAAAGATCTAACAAAATCAAAGAAACAAGACCAAATTGTTATTATCTTTTTTCAGAATATATCCTTATACAAATTACAAGTTTCCATATACAAATTAGATTTGAATCTTTAATCAAGTCCTAATAACAGCCGGGATCCAATCAATAACCTAAATCAAAGTGAATAAACCTAAAACTTTATGCAAAAACCAGATTCTTCTATCCTCAAGATCTTCAAAAAAAACCTTGAAAATTACACCAAGATCATCAATAAATCTTCAGCAATCAATATAATCCCAGTAGATCCATCATCTTCTTTGACAATTATTAACACTATCAATCAAAATTTAAATTAAACCTTCAATATAATCCCAGTAGATCCATCATCCCAGTAGATCCATCATTTTCTTTTATAAATATACCTTTGATGAGATTTATGAAAAGGGGTTTAATGATAATTTGATGGTTTAATGATAACTTGAATTATTCGAGAAGCTTTTTTGCTTTCATTGTCGATTTCCAATGATCCAAAACCCACTTCTATTAAATAATAAATTACAATGAATTATATATAAATTACAATGAATTATTCGAGACAAAACCCACTTCTATTAAATAATACGCATACCAGTGGCAGTAGTTTTTGCTTTCATTGTCGATTTCCAATGATCCAAATAGCTAAACGACTTGAATTATTTGAGAATCTTAGAAAATCAATTAAATATAAATCACTGATAGATCTATTCAAAACTCTAAATAGATCTATTCAAAACTCCAGATCTATTCACCACCTGATAGATCTATATATTATACGATTTTTTTTATAGATCTACACATATTATTTAGAGTTTTGAATATTTATTTGGAAGTTTTGAAGGTGATTTTGAATATTTATTTGGCTGGCCGGAATTTTTGGTGGTCAGGCGGTGGTGATGGGTGGTGAATGAGGGAGAAGGAGATGGTGAATGAGGGAGATGGGTGGTATTTATTTATGTTTAAGAGAAGGGTATATTAGTCATTTAAGCAGAAACTCAAAGTCAAAGTCCCACCTACCCCACCTACCCACTGTACTTTAATATTAAAATAGTGGACACGCGTCGCATATTGGATGGAGTCGCACATTCGCACATTCGCACATGACCTTTTTGGGAAAAGCCATTATTTTCCTACTATATTTTGAAAAAAGTTTTTTCAAAGTACCATTTTGAGAATTAGCCCTTATATTTAACTTACACTAGTACTATATTGCAAAACCGAGCGCCTCACGAAAAAGGAAACGAGATTCAATTCTCTCACTAATCTAGTGTTATAATTGTCTCATTGCTTAAGGCGCTCGGTCATGTCGAATACACCCTCATAAGCTTGAAAACATTTACTGAGTTTAAACATACAAATGAACAAACAAATAGTTCTTAAGTCCAAAAAAAAAAAAAAAAAAAAAAAAAAAATCACAAATGGATAAAAACAAATTCTAACAGAGGGTTTATAGTTCAAACATAAATTACAGAAGATAATAGAGCACGACTGTGATCTTTACTTTCAACCAAACAAGATACATAATTCAAACCGAATTGAAATATGATGACGTACATATTAACATAAATATAACATACGAGAAAACGCAAAAATGTTTAGATCAAACATATATTGGTATTGTATTTCTGACGTATCATATATAAGTCCATAAGAGCTTCATCTCCTGGGCACGCACTCTTGAAGGCTTCGTGTGAACGTATACACTTTGCCCATGCTGCGAGTCCGGGGGTTCTAACATCATCAAATACTTTGAAATTGTTGATTGTTTCAAGCATTCCTGTCCATGGGAGAAAACATCCAAGAACAACGTCAATGTAAGTTAAATCATCTCCACCAAAATAGGTCTTTCCATTGCTAGACTTTGCATACACCCCTTCTAACAATTGTGCTGCTTCAAAGATACGTCTTTTAACTTCCTCCTTTTCTTCTTTTTCTGGTGCTAGCCTTAATTCTTCGTACATCCGCCATAGCTATAGGTTAAACATAGTGATTCGTAGTAGCTTGTAAGTATTCTTATTATTAAGAAGGTTTACTTTATTTTGGTCAACACAACAAAAAATAGTACACATTATATATACCACAAGTGTATTATTATAAATGCACATGTCAATTTAGAATTTGACATTTGATATGACATTATTAATAAGATAAAGTGCAATAATGAATACCCGATGTAGATATGAAAGATATATGTGACAAGAGTAAAGTTAAAATAAAAAGACAAATATCTGTACATTACGTAATTTTTTTTTAATTATTTATTTATTTATTTATTTTTTTTAATTCGTGAAAAAATCCAAAAAAATTCCACAAAATCGGGTATGTTGCTGTATAAAACTTTTGTGAAAAAAGTTTTAATAATTTTGAGTTTTTATACATTTTTTTAAATGCACAACAAACGAATTTTGATGCGCAAAAAAATTTTGATGCACAAAAATTTCGACATGTTTTAGTTAGATGAGAAATGCTATTTTGATGAAAAAATTCAAAAGAAGTTGGGTGCAAAAACGAATTTTTGATACACAAAAAAATAATTTAATGCACAAACGTATTTTTTCAAAATTTTTTTTGGGAAAAAATATATCCACTTTTATAAAAACTTCATTCACAACATTTTGATGCACCAACATAACCGATCCCGTGGAATTTTTTTGGATCTTTTCGTCAACTTTTTTTAAAAAAAGAAATTCTTTTTACATAGTGTACAGATATTTGTCTTTTTATTTGATCTTTATCCTATGTGATAATGTCTCAAGATCTCGTTTTTTTTTCTTTCTTTTTTAAGAGTATTTGATTAAGACAAGTTTTTCTTACTTTTTTATGACTATTTGATTAGGACAAGATAAGTTTTACCAAATATAAATGATGACATTAGATTTTTAGCATACCGTGTTATCAATGTAGAAGACCCAAAACCGGCTTTCAGCTCGATCTAAGGGCACTTTAGGGAGGATTTGGTGAGCATTGGGATGGGTTTCATCAAGGTATTCGATTATGACATGTGACTCGGGAATAGGAGATTTGTTTGCATGAAGAAGGACCGGGACTTTCTTATGAACCGGGTTTGAAGTTAACAAGAGCTCACTTTTGCTAGGATAATGTTCCTGAATATACTCGTAGTCAATAGATTTGAGTTTGAGAACGACTTGAACCCGGTTCACATATGGACTTGCATCAATCCCTATAAGCTTCAACTCACACTTTTTTGCCATTGAATGATTGAATGAAAAATATGATGCATGGTTGGAGAATGAGGCCGGCTTATTTATACATAAAACAGTTACGACTTGTGTCCCTTGTGTTTATTTAAATTGCAGAAATTACCCTAGTGGTATGAGAAAGTCAAATCTTGAAGTCTATATTTAAATTTTTATTAAACTGATGTAACTTGCAAGTTTTTTGCGGGAGCAAATTACTGTGTAAACAAAACTCAATGCGTTCTAAACTTGCAAGACGTGAGTTTAATTAAATCATATTTCGATATCTTTATATCCATTTAATTTCAAAAATCTTTTGCATAAAGTACAAGTCACGAGGAAAAATATAATGCAAATAAACAAACAGAAAGGGGTAGAAGCAAAAGACAGACTCTTATATTGCGATAAGAAAATAAAGCAATAAAAAACACATACTCATATCATGACATGTAAACGTATAATCGATAAGGGACAATCCATTAGCCAAAAATAGGACTCCCACTTGCTTTAGACCTCATTAAAGCAAGTAGATCCCAAAAGATTAAAGAATTGAGCTTGCTGATTCTAAATTTTTATTCACTTAAGGGCCCAAAAACTACAAGGAGTCTTCCCCAACTTTTGGAGTTAACTAGAAAGTTTTAGAATTCTGAGTTAAGGATTGTCCAAAAACATTTCAAGGTCTAATTTGTTGTAGAATGACGAGAATTAATTTTTGTTGTTCCCCTTACACGATTAAAATTAACTACAAAGTTAAGCTATTCGTGTTCCATGACTTACTAATGTATTGATTAACTAAACAAATAAGTAAAAACGTAAATGATAAAGACAAGAGTTTTTCAACGTTTAAATTCTTATTAGAAGTTAATCAAAAGAATCTATACCCAAGTGTTTGCGGAAAAAACACTTGGGATTGAAATGACAAGTATGGTATGTCTCCTTTCTAAACTTAAGCTAAGCTTAAGTGGCAACTATAAGGAACCACTGAGCTATCTCAGAGACTAGGTTGCTCTTTGGAGGAGTAAAAGTGGTTTGTGAATGTCTAAGCATTAATTGCACAAACTTGTCCACTTTTACTCCCTTATGATCATATTTATAGACAAGTAAAAAGAGCACCCGTGAATTAAAAGACAAAAGATGACCTACGCTAATCAAGACAAAATACTGATGTATTTTGTCACTGTTACAAGAACCTATTTTGGGTATAGGACAATATTGCTTTCTGAGTAACAGTGATGACACTGTTCTTGTTATGAAGCCTTTCAGGGAAAGTTTGACTTTAGCCTGATAAGGACTTCTCCTTATCTCTTCAAATCTTTCCCGCCTTGTCCCGCCTTTCTTTCAGTCTTCAAGTTCTTCAGTCTTTGGTCTTCAGTCTTCAACCTTTATTCTTCATAGTTGTTGAGGAGACTGGGGTTTAGTGAGTTATTGTCATCACTCACTGAACCCATTATCATCTTCTTTGGCTTAGGTGCCATTCAGGGAGATCCGCCTCACTGAATGGTGAATCCTTCTTCTTAGACTCGTCCTAGGCATCTTGAAGATAACTCACTGCAGTGACCTGAGAGCGTTCAAGGTTATATGACACTTAGGATAATTTGTATTCAAATCATTGTTTAAGGACTCTTGGGTACTGAATAGACCCAACAATCTCCCTCTATTTGGATATAAATTTAGCCTAAGTGTTTGATCAGTGTAAGTGAGCAATTGGGCTTCTTCTTACACTGAAGATACTAGAAAGCAATTAAAGGACATATATAATGAACATGGGCCATCATCTTGTTCATAATCATTACATCAGTCCTATCATCTAAACATAATACTCAGGGTTAAGTACTCAGACTTCCTTAATACCCATGAGTTCCAGTTTTGATATCTTAGACAACAACACCTGCTTGTCGGGTCTCTCACTCATCATCTTCTCTGTCAGTCTTATGAACTCATCGTTTTCAGGGCTCTTCACATGGAGTGCCATCAGCTTGTAGGCCAGAAGAGTTGTTGTCTCCACTAAGTGTATGTCACTGACTCTCTGGAAGGCTTGTTGACCAAACTCATCAATGAAGAAGATACTAAGCTCAGGGTGCTTGATCACTTTGTTGGGAATGAACTTGACACCTTCAGGAGGAGTTCTGCTGCAGTGAAGAGCAGCAATGAATTATTCAGGTTCTTGGTCAATTGCTTTCCTCTTCTTCCCTGTGCTCTGAGTTGGTTCAGGGATTGTTAGTCCCTGAGAGGCAAGTGCCTTATGGTGGTCAATTCCTAAGCTTTTGGCCACCCTTTCCAGTTCCTTATACTTGTTTGTCAGGGTAGCTAGAAGGTCAGGGACACACCTGCTCTTCTTCTTCTTTAGGATGGGTCCTATCATGTCCCATTCCTTGATCCTATATTCTGAGAACCTGAAGGGAGCATTCTTCTCAGACTTCCTTGGTCCTATATGAACAGTTATGGCTATGGGATCAGTGTTTGCATGAATAGTCATGTCAGTGATGAGACCTTCACCCTTGGTCTTCGTCATGGTCCAGACATACCTCTTATAGTTCCTCTTCTTCCTTTTAGTGTTCAGCTTGGCCTTCAGGTTGTGTTCTTTGATTAGGTCAGCCGGAAGTTTGAGGAACTGTTCCCCCCTGATATTCTGCTCAGTATCTCTGATGACTTATTTGGAAACTTCAGCAACAGTTGGCTTACTGAGCATTTTAGCCTTGATCCTATCCTCTTCATCCAAGATAGCAGCCACTTCTTCACTGGTTTCCTTGAAGATTTTCCCGTTATGCAGGATGATTTCCATGAGCACTGGTGCATCAGGGTTAGGACACACTTCTCTTGGTGCCTTAACCAGTTTGGGAGGTGAATCTTCAGTCTCTATGATTCCCTTCTCTTTATTAGTGGGTGGGGGTGTACTGAAGGAGGTTTCAGGGAACGCAGTGGTTGTTGTTGCTTCAGTTTGAATAGGAGTTGTGGCAACAACCAATGCTGAAGATATAGGTCCTGGCATGAAGCTTTGAAGAGGGACTGCTTCAGTGATGACTTCAGTTGTAGTGTCAGGAATTGGTTCATCAGAGGTAGGTTTCTCCCCCTCAACAGATGCTGGAGCTTCAGTGAAAGCATCTATTGATTGAGGAGCTGGGGGAACTTGAGAGGACTGAAGAACTGTCAGAATGGTGGAGACCATGCTCTTGATTTCCGAGGTCTCGTTCTTTAGGGAGGAGATATCAGTGGCCATAGTGACCTGAGCTTCTGAGAGTTGGGTGACCCTGGTGGTGTAATGGCTGACCAGCTCATTATGTTTGGTAGAGAGCTGGTCAAAGGCTGTGGAGATCTGGGTCAGGCATCCCTGGGTATCAGTGACGGACTTGTGAAGGGCTTCTTGTTGAGACCTGAGAGTTATAAGATCCACCTCCTTGAGGAGCCTGAGAAGCTCAGTAATGTTGAAGTAGGTGGTCTTCTAGGAATCCATAAACTCAGTCAGCTTGGTGATGAGAACTGGGTCATCCTTGAATTCTTCTTGAATGACACTTAGAGACTGAAGCAAATTGTCGAATTGCGTCCCTTGTTCAAGACCCAGTTGCTCAATGGAGGTCTTCAAGTCACTGACATGTTTTTCAGTAAAGGCAGTGACTTGGTGGAGTTGACCTTGTGTCCCTTCAACAGCCGCTCTGAAGTCAGCATAGGATGTCGCTGCCTTAGTGTGCTGATCCCATTGCTCATTGATGATCTCATTGAAGAGGGCAATATTTGACTTGCTGAGGAATTTAACTAGCTGCCTTTCAGTGAGTGGGAGTACATTATCATACTTCTGCAAGTAGTCAGGAGTTGCAGCAGCAGAGTCTGAGGAGCCTGATGAGTTATGTGATGATGATGATGATGATGTAGGATGGTGATGGTGGGATTCTTGTTTTTCAGGAGGAGGAGATGAAGTTGGTTGCTCAGTGTTCTGAGGGGAGTTGTAAGTAAGAGGTTGATCATCAGTTTCCACGTCTTCCCCAGCAGCGAGAACCTCATCCTCCCTAAATTCAACCATCTCTTCTTCTGACTCTTCATTGATAAACATTTGGAGGTCAGCAAGAGTAGGAACCAGGTTTATATCCGGCTCCCCCTCAGAAGAGGGCTTGCCTTTGTTTTGGCCAGGTCCTGACCCCTCTAGGTGAACAGAGTGGGTTGTCTTTTCCTGGTCCGCGGAGTCAGTTCCCGAGAGATGCACAACGCCTTGAGGGGGTGTAGGTTCCATATCAGCGGGTGGTTGCATGCCCCCTGAGTCTTTGTCCCCTGAGGTGCCTTCAGGGACTGGTGGGTTTGAGCCAGTACCATCACTAGGCAATGAGATGTTGAGGTTCCCCTTTCTATCAGGGTTGTGCTGCCCTAACGAAGATATAGGGACCGGTACTCCCTGAGACTCTGATTGTGATTGATTAGAGCCATAAGCAGGATGTGAAATGTTGAGGTCCCCCTTTCCACCAAGGTTGTGCTGCCCTGATGAAGATATAGGGACCAGTCCTCCCTGAGACTCTGACTGTGATTTATCAGAGCCTTGAGCGGGATGTGAGGGGGTGTGGGTCCCCTTCTCGGTAGAGTAGTGTGACAAATGGTAATTTTCACACTGATATTTTAATAATAAATGTCTATTTATTATTGTACAACTGTCAAACTAAACAATTATGTGTTTACATATTTATTACGGGAAGCAAACGCATACGCATTAGCGTACAATAACTCATCAAAACTATTTAAATTTATCAGTAAAAGTGAATTTATCACTTTCTGACAATTTCAGACACTAATGTAACAAAAACGAGAGGTTATCTTGTTTTTTGAAAAACCGACACCACATGCATACCGACACCACATTAGTAAAGGTTGAATTTTAAAATTTATTTTTAGGAGTCAACAAATTTATCTTACATCAGTAATGTAAAAACGACTCCAGAATCATATTTTTCACGTTTACGTGAAACCGAGGTACCATAATTTTACCTCAGCCAAACGAGACACGGGGTATGCACAATACATTACAAAGCTTAAAACAAATAAATAAAAAACCTCCTTTTCAGTAACATGTGATGTCTACAGTCTTTTCCTGACCTTTCTTCCTTTTCATTTGATATCTACAACTCACAGAACCCTTTTTCCATTTGACCTTTTCGAATGAAGAAACCAAGAAGATCAACCTACACATCTTCATCTATCACCATCTATAGGTGATACTTTGGCACTTTTGAGTTCTTCCAAAGTTTTTGTCGGATTCAAAAGTCGATCCCCAGCAGTTAAACCTCAAAGAAATCAAGGTCAAGAAAGAGAGATTAGCCAAGAATAGGTGAAACCTCATCTCTTGAGGATCAAAAGGAAGTCAAGGAATTTCCATTAGTTATCCCTTAAGAACCTCAGTTCCAGGATGAGCATGTCACACCAAGAACATCAGTCTCACTTCAATCATAATCTCAGTCGAGGAATCAAAGGGAGAAAGAAGGGTGTGTCTTGCTTGGAATTGAGTGGACTTTCCTTGGTTACTCCTAAAATCGATCCATCATCAATCTCTTGTAAGGTTAAAACTCAATCTTGTGATTTTGTTTTCTTTTAGAGCTCTCGAATGTTATGTATTTCTTGTGATTATTATGAATTTTTGGTTATCAGTACATATGTCGATTCATTGTTGGTTTTGGTGTGGTTTAAAAAGAACTTTTGAAACTTGTAAGAATCATGAGTCATAACTAGAAATTGATGTTGGCTCATGAACTCAAGGTTGT